>VZTV01030705.1:1858-14342 GCA_013400875.1 Anhinga rufa
TGACTTATACCAGTTCAGGATCTTTTCCATTAAAAAAAAATAGACTGGACAAGACATCCTGGACTAGAAATTAGCATCAAGTATTCACCGAGACATTCAATTCTATTGCAAATTCTGGGATTACACAATCTAATAACCCCCAAGACATTAACAGAGCCAGGCTTCATCATAAGATACAACAACAGACTGAAAAACTGTAAGGGCTGATATCGTTAGAGTAATCCAAAAATGAGCCAAGCTTTAAAGGGGTGGANTTAAAGGGGTGGAAATTGCTTTCCCTTGGACGTACATTAGTCTGAGAAGCTTCACACCTGAGACAGAATGGCAATACTTGTGCTTCAATTCTGTTTGTAAACAAGGAAGCCAAAAGTTAACTGCCGTATAAAGAGAATACATCCTAACTTATTCTAGAAGCACAAGGTTCATCACTGAAAACAACCCTTGACTCTTGTATCACTCATTTTGTATAATTTGTCTTCCTATTGAACAGCTTCTGCATAGCAAAGTGTTCAGAGTTTTCACTACAAATTGTAGAAGAAATGATTAGTAACTGACATTTCTAGATAATCTTCTCTGTCTGCCCATCTTGGTTGGCACTTACTCTTTTGATTTGGTGGCTACCAGAAGCCTAAGTGGCCTTCGTGAGCAGAAGGACTGGTTTAAGATGGTTTCCACTTCTGAAAATGGGCGTAGGAATATTAAGTCCTCATTGATGGAATAGATTTTTCTTCCTGTCTGCAGGCCAGCCATCTGCAAATGAAACGAACACCACAGAAAACTGGATTGTTGGCAGCATCTCTGGAAGTTCAGGCTCCAAGGTTCAACTGTTCTCTACTTACGGACATTCCTAGGATTACTGTCATATGGAACACCGTATATACAGTTTTGGTTCATCAAACCATTTGTCAGTCACCCTTAAAGTTGTCTGCATTTACAGGAGACAAAGAGATTTCACCAATATCTGTATAAATATGCCATGTTACTTTGCAACGGATATATCTTTGTACTTTTCTGCTCCAGCTTTTTTATTAGGGGACTACTGAAAAAGAAGACTATATTAAAGAAAAGGGGGACTAAAAAATAGGGGACGGTAATAGACTGGCTGCGATATCCAGTGAGATACGAAAGTGTGACTTCCCACAACTTACAGCTTAAGCACAGAGTGCCAAGAACGTAGTTTTCAACCACTAGCCATGCAAAACCCATCTACACCTAGTCACATAAGTAAATGTAACCTGCTTTTAAGTGGTGGTAAAAACTTGTCNGACCGAGAGCTGCTCAGCACTCAGTATCAGGACAGAAAGCGCGTGAGTAGTGCCCACTAGGGCACTATTCTATCTAAGGGGCAAAACCGAGAAGATGAACNCCCTTCATCAGCCTAAAAAGCCACAAGATTTTAATTCCTAGCTTTTGCATGTAAGTTCAGTTATTTGGTCATGGTCACACAGAAAGTCAGAGACAGATCCGATGACAGAATTGAGATCCCCTATTCTGCCCACTGGACAATAATCCTAAATGTACCTCTTGATGATCTATACCAGTTAAAAGGTGACATAGCAGCACTTAGACTAGGTGTTAGGATATCAAGGAAATGCAAAATTCCCTTTAATGGAGTAAAAAGGAAAAAAAAACAAAACAAAACAAACAAACAAACAAACAAACAAAAAGGCAAACCAAAACCCACCATTATTAACCCTTCCAGGCTAGAATTACTTCCTATCACTTCAAGATCCAGCAGTTGGGCTTTCTTCTAAATGGGACAAACCATTTTCCTATTCTGCCTGGAATCCATTGACAAACTACTAGACTTGGAAAAAGGAGATCTAAACAGTACTACTCCCACATATGAAATCTGACCTGTTGCAAAAAGGAATCTGGAAATGCAGGACTGGAAAACCCTGCTGCCTACATCTATGCCTGGCTTGGCTTTCCTTAAATGTATTTTGTGATCTGAAAGTCAGAGGTCAGTTTACCTACAAAATCTATACTTTTTTTCCTCAAATCAAAGCTATTAAAAGGAAAAACTACAAAGTGCTCTCCTAGATTTAATTCCCAAGCTCTCTATAATTGACAACATGCTCTTGCGTACCTGGAAATAACATTTTTCATCTTTCTTTTTTTGTTCATAATCTCTAAAATGGATAATAAGGATAAATAGCAATAGAGATTTTAATTTAAGATAGAACTTGACAAACATTGGTTGATAATTCAATGGAAATGTTTCTGCTATGTGCATTTACTTATACCGACTAATTTATTAAAAAGGAATAATTATTATGTAAATTATATAAAATTCTAAATTTCTAGAGTCATCATGTTTTAGGCCTGATTCTCTCAAAGTAACTCACGCACTTAATGTACGTGCAATTAGCTAAACTCTTAGCATACCAGGTATCATTCTACCTGGGGATGACCTCTTTATATTCCTAACTTACTGCTTGTGCATATGGGACACCTACCTGCACACATAATCATAGCAATTCCATGAATGTATGAGGTACAAAGTCACATATTAAACTCAAAAACTAGCAACTTTCAAATAAAAATCTGCTACTGTACTGGGACATAACTAACCAGGCCAAGGAAGATTAGATAGCATGTATCTTTGAGTAAAGACCTACAGCATCACTGAGCATTTGAATAACGGATGCTCCTTTTGACAATTCAATGCAGTTGTCTGGATTCAGGCCATTGTTTTTTCTGAAACGCCAGCAGCTTGCTATTTGCTGTTCATCTGCATGGCCATTGGCCAACTGGCTGCTTGTTGAACAGGCTCTGTTCGAACACTAGACCTCTGCTTGTCAGTTGGCTATTCAGAGTAAGACGGCAACCACACCTCCCAAAAGGATAATTTTTCTTGCTGTTGCTTCCTTCTGATAGAGTATCATTCATAAACCAGCTCCAGGATTAAAACTTGTGGGAATAAGCCGAGCAACAATTAACCTGCCAGTGAGCTGGGTTAGAAGGGAAGATAAGGTACAAACTGAGGACACACAGACTTTCTGAATATCTTTCTGAAGGCACACAAACTTGGAACAGGCATTGGATGTGGCACAGTCCACATCGACCAACCACTACTGTATGATTGTGACCCTCCATCTAGGTAAGCTGAGCAAGTGTTAATAGTCACAGGCAGCTGCTGCCAGGAGCACGGTGGGACAATTCACGCAGGCAAGAGTGTCAGACCGAGAGCTGCTCAGCACTCAGTATCAGGACAGAAAGCGCGTGAGTAGTGCCCACTAGGGCACTATTCTATCTAAGGGGCAAAACCGAGAAGATGAACACATACATCAGGCAAAGAGTTCCCGAATTGCAGTTCAAGTACTCTATCAGTACAGGAATTTGACGTTCCGGCAATTTGTTTCTTAACAACTTTTAAACACATTTGGGAACTCCTTCTGGCATAGGCAAATCTAACAGCTCACAAAACAGTTTCTAAAAAATCTCGAGAAGGAAAAAGACACTAATAATAGAAAGAACAATGCCTGGCAACTCTGATTTTGAATAAAAACCCCCAAAGACCCTTGTTGCGCATGCGTGAAGTTCAATGCTGTGTGCTGCCACAACCTGTGCAGGGCAATTTTTTTCCAAGTATACTAGGAAAAAGAGATCACAATCCAAAAACTCAAACAGAATGTGCTGATCTTGAATAAATCTGTGCAAGTAATAGATTTGTTCCCACTTAGCTGGTGAACCTGGAATCTTACTCTGGCCTAAAGTCTAACAGTCCTAATGAATGCAATGCTCTGTGACGGGCACTGTGAAGCAAAGCTGCATGTCTGAATTTTTGTCCCTAAAGAGTGGGACAGCAGGCATAGGGTCCCTAAATGGCCTATAGCTGCTAAGCCACACAGAACTACATGCTGGATACCTTTCTAGTATCACAAAGCAATTTTAAAAAAAGCCCAAAATGTAATGAAATGCAGTTACTGTTGGACCTTGGGTCTTTCCAGAATGAGCTGACAGCCCTCTGGTTCAGACAGATGCAGACTTCGGGTTTTTTTTCTGGAGCAATATTTTAAGATCAAGTTGAAAAGACAGGCTTATGGTCACAGATAGTTTGTCTTGGAAGATCAGGAAAAAGATTCCTTAGAAAATTGTGTGCTTCTGTTGTCTTAAAACACAACAGATTTGCAGGATGTTCCCCAGGCATCCAGCCAAAGAAAGGACAGAAGGATTAGCTGTCAGGCAATGGTTTACAGCAGAGGTTTAGCTTAATAAAATTTTTGGCCAATCTAGAATCTCGATTTTGAGCATGAGGTAGAACATTGGATTGGTTTCTTTGGTGACCATAAAAAAAAAAAAAAGAATCAGGAATACTGAAATCATTTGATTCTAAACCTTCAGTTCAAAATTCCTTCCCACTTGACATTCTCAACTTGCCAAAATCAGTCTGTCCACTTCAGCTGCTTGCATTGGGCGACTCATCCAGGAGTTATCTGTAGCCTAAAGCAGTGACCAACAAATGAATGTGGACATTAAAAAATCTAGTAATGGTTGTCTTGGACTTTTACTTAGAAATAACTGTCTGTGTGCTGCTGCAATTTACTGTGAAACCCTGGACAGGTCATTTAGTCCTCTCTCATCTTCATAGGTGCTAAAAGGCACCTAAGTAGCTTTTAAAAAAACAGACTTTCAGTCTGCCTGTGCCTTAATTCTGTAAATAGAGGATCACACTGTGTTATCTACTCAAGGGTTTTGTATGGGTAAACAAATAATTATGAAATAGTCAGATCCTATGACATTTGGGCCATCTGTGTGCCTCAAAGAAACAAAGCAAATATATTCTGTAGACCTCTTAAAAAACACCAGGGAGAGAAATGAGTGCAAGCTTTTTAAGGAAAAAATACAAATTTCACTCAAATAAACCTGTTTCTCATTGAACATCTTTGCTATCCCAAAACAACGTTACTTTCCCTCCCTCCTCATATTTAAGTTGCTAATGAACCTGAGGTACGCTGTCATCACACAGAGATACTGCTGTTGTCCTATCACTTATCAAAATATTCGGCAAGTCACCCAAAAATGTTTAGCAATTTACAGAAACGGTTTACTGCCACAGGAATTGTAGAAGATACCCAGTATTCTATTAGCTGCCTTTAAAATTAAACAGACCTTAAAAGGATGGTTTTGTACCTTTTCAAAGCACTCAAATATTCTTATGTACCAAAACCAAAATATTTATGAATGTCAGATCGTACCTCTGCAGAAGACCCTCGTCGAACTGACTTGACCACGATTGCTTTGTTCTTTTCTTCCATGTCAAATCCATAGTCATCCCCTTCCGGTAAAATCTTAAAAAGAGCACAAGGTAATGCTTCATAAATATGGACTTAGCCAAAAAGCTGAAGGATGGAGATGAGAAACTGGGATTTTTCATTGCAAGCCATGACTGACATAGACTTGCAGATCTTAAGACTGAAAGGGACTATTAGGTCATTTGGTCTGATCTCCTACATAACATAAGCCATAAAATTTAATCTAGTTATTTCTGCATTGAGCCCTTACTATACTAAAGCAGAATTTCCAGATAGTTATCCAGTTATGATGTTCAGTGTTTAAGAAGTGAGGAATCTGTTTCCACCCTTGAGATTTTGTTCCAATGGTTAATCAACTCTTCTATTAGAAACTGCATTTGGTTTTAACTTCTAGCCCTTCATTCTTCATTAGATCTTAGTTACAGAATTCATCAATATTCAGTATTTTCCACTGGTGAATCTACTTGCAGATCAGACTGTAGGTTTTTTGTTTGTGGGGGGTTTTCTTTGGTGGTTTGGGTTTTTTTTTTTTGTGGGTTTTTTTGTTCATTTGGTTGGTTTGTTTTGTTGTTGGTTTTTTTTTTTCCCTTTTAAATACATCCCACATACCCAATAATGAACAATCTATGAGTCCTTCCTAGCTATCAGTTTCAGATAATTAGGGGATCCGAGGCCTATTTCTTATAGGTAATACTACACACTAGATAAACTACATCATAATAGTTGGCTAAAATTGTGGATGACCAGCAAGAGAACAATTTCTGACATCTATAGGTCCTTCCTCTAGACAATAGGCACGTAAGCCTTGTGTTAGGAAAGAAATACAAGACTCATGTCATGGGCTCAGTTTGCACCTTTCATGGTTGACAGAAGACTTGGTAGTTCTTGCTCCTGAGAATCTGCTTCCTCTTATCTGCATCAAGGTCACACAGACCTGCTTTATAAATATTTTTTAAAATCATATCAATCATGGCAAATATATGTTTCACTCATCCTTTTCTAGTGTTTTATTAACAGCGGAAAAAAAAAAGCTTAACAATTCACTTCCCATTTTAAAAAAAATAAAGCAAGCCTGGCCACTGGTAAATGGACAAGTGGAAATTCTACCAGATAAACATCTCACATTTGAGCAAACACTACACATTTAAAAACCATCTGATAAATTAGAATTGAGTTAAAAGGAAAAATAAAGCTATCTATAATTGAGCATGCCACTGTGAAAAAAAATTACTGAGAATTATTTCCTTGATTCTGATGATTCCTGCACTATTTTAAAATACTGTCCTTTTTTGATTTAAGTCAATGTCATTAGCCCATTCACTTTGTCCTTTTACAGGAACTCACCTTAGAAAAAAATTAAAGAAACAGAACCATCCTTTCCTGCAGGAGCCATACAGCCATGTTAAAATATCACGTGACATAACATACCTTCAATGAAAAAAGCCTCATCAGATGACATTCAGATTAAAACACAGGACAGGAAAGTAAAAAGACTGAAAGGTAGGTTTGCCATTCTTAGACGTTTCTAACAAAACATTTTCAAAAGCAACGCTATTTATGCGTGTTTAATAAAAGGGCAGATTAGAAAATTGCGTATATCACTGGCTAAATTTTTAGTGTTGCAAGCGTTTCAGCCCAACACGTTATGTACTTTTATCACTTCAAATTTGGGATTAAATAGAAAATTTCTAGGATAGCTCTCCCATCCTATTCTCATCTTACATTTGAAGAGACTGTTCAGTTTCTTTTGTTGGTTTTTGAAAGCATATGTGAAAAGATATTAAAAAATCTGGAGGCTTTGATTTGCCAAACTTAAGAAGCTAGCAGCTACACAAACTTACATGATCTCTTGGGTGCAGCTACCATTACTATGCATGAAGATCTTTTATATGCTATCATTTTTAATAACCTACCCTTCTCTGCTCGTTAGTACTGCAAAAATGTATTGTTTGAAAGCAAAGAACCAAAATACTTTTAAGAAACCCCAAGCGCATCAACATTAGGAACTTTATCACCATGTTGTAAAGAAAGATATCTCACATTCTGTATACTTACGCTCCTGTACTGGGGACGCTTGCTTATGAAAAGGTAGACTATGGATAATACTCAATATGCAATACTTGAAGGCTATGATTCATTCTTTACTATAAAGTAGTAATACCTCACAAATCTACAGCTGAGCACCATTCATCCCTAAGGAGTCCAATGCAATTAACTAACCTGCCATCTACAAGAATTATTTCTGTGCCCTTGAAATCCAATCAGTTTTTTCAACGTAAGGCAGCAGCTGTTTAATACTGAAAGACAACCATGGTAAAAAATGAGACCATATGAGAAATAAGCATGTTTAACCAAAACCAGACGGCAGATGTAGTCGGAACATATTCAAAAAGAATTCTGGCAGAGATGGAGGGGTGGAGAGTGGGAAGAAGAAAAGCTAAGCAAAGAATTGTGTATAACACCTGTACCTGTTACATTCATGGAGCATTTCTGGCATGTGGGTCACGATGCCCATGCGGTACCTCTCCATTTCTCCCCCTTCTCTACTAGGAGGATTATGGAGTCAGAAAATGCTTGTGGCATACAGATGCTCAGTGTCTATGAAGGGATATTTGATGGATCTCCAGGAGAATGAAGATGACAGAGATGTAAAGTAGCTTGATGCTCAGCTATGGGGTAGCTTCAAGCATTGCATCATGCTAATGTCACGAGAGCACGACAGGTGTCGTAGTTTAGCCCCAGTCAGCAACTGAGCACCACACAGCCGCTTGCTCACTGCTCCCCACCCCTGTGGGATGGGGGAAAGAATTGGAAGGGCAAAAGTAAGAAAACTCGTGGGTTGAGATAAGAACAGTTTCATAATTAAAATAAAACAGTACTACTACTACTGCTACTAATAATAATAAGATAATGAAAAGAAAAAAAAGTAACGAGAGAGAGAAAGGGAGACGTGAAACCTCGGGAGGAGGGAAAAAAACAACCCAAACAACAAGTGATGCAACCGCTCACTACCTGCCGACCAACGCCGCTGGGCCCCAAGCCGCGATTGCTGCCTCACCCAGCCATCTCCTCCCGGTTAATGTACTAGGCATGATGTCATACGATATGGAATATCCCTTTGGTCAGTTTGGATCAGCTCTCTGGGCTATGCCCCCTCTCCTCCTGGCTTCTTGTGCACCCAGCAGAGCATGAGAGGCCAGAAAAGTCCTCGACTAGTACAACCACTACCTAGCAACAACTAAAACACCAGTGTGTTATCAATATTATTCTCATACTTAGTCCAAAACACAGCACTATACCAGCTACAGTGAAGAAAATTAACTCTATCCCAGCTAAAACCATGACAACAGGGTATAGCGTCCGGTTTACCCACCACACTTGCTGATCCCTCTAACTCTCAGCCTAAACTCCTGGGGACATCAACAGCAGAAGAGGCAGCATAGGTAGATCAACCACCATTTCCTAAACTAGGGTCCAGGATTCACATCCTTTTCTCACAGCCTCCCGCTACAGCTCTCCCCATCATAAACTCTCCTCTGTTGGACACACTTGAACAGTCTGATTTGGTTAAGAATTTCTTAAGCAGCACTGACTTATCCAATAATATCAAGTCTGAATGCTGCACAGAACTGATGAGGTTTCTGTGGCCCTCAGCAGCATTCGTTTGAGGAGAGCTATTTTCCTGCCACCTCATCTCCCAGGTTGTTCCAGTCTCCGCAGCCTTTCAAAAGTCCAAAGCTCTGGGGCACTAAAACAAGATTTGAAAAGACAAAACTTCTTTCCAGTGAGAAGCCTCTAATCTAATCTAATCTAAGCCACCCCTACTGTTATTATCTTTAAAGCTGTGGTTTTCCCCATTAGCAAAATAGGCTTAATATATACAAAATGACTCAAAGTTTCTTCTGGTTTGTGAGCTTTGAAACTGAGCGCTGAAACAGAACTGTTCATTCTGAACAGTGAAAGATTTACAGCCCAAAGGATGTTTTTTCGCTTCAGAGTTCACTGTAATTTCTAGTATCCAAATCCACTCAAAGCCCTTATCTGGCCAGATACACCTGGATGATGGATGCCTCTTGTTACTGACTTGCCAGCCTGTCTCCTTGGGAGATCAGAAAGCCTTAGAGGATGGACTCTTATTAGTGGCTGTCTACCCAGGGGTGTTTTCAATCAATGATTTGAATTCTCAAGCTACAATAGACTGTGGTACCCTAGTATAATGAAGGATAAAGGGCAATATCTTTTTTGCTCTCTCTCTGCTGAAAATTTTGCAGAATTAGGTTGTTTTATACACAAAGCACAAAAATCATTCTCATGGAATGATTACAGATGGAAGAGATTTTTATTAAGGACCAAGTATGGCTTTATTTGAGTAATACAAATTACTATTATTTATTCATAGTTAGAATAGGAGAAATGTGTTCTATGGTTTCCTAAGAACTTTAAGGTGAATGCTATGTTTATTGGATTAGCTGGTTTAAAACGGAGGAGACGAATTCCTATTATAATACTACCTCTATTATCTAAAAACTTGGTATCTGAAGTGCTGAATTATACAGACACTTCAATTTTCAAAGCCGATTCTAGATGTAACAGCAGTAGCGAAGCCCTGTGAATAGATGAGATTTAGCATCCTGGTTTTCAGATGGTAAACTGAGGTATGGAGTGACTTAAGCTCTTGCTCAGGCCACAGTTTGTTCATGGGAGAAGTTAAATTAAAACCCAGGAAGCCCTGGCGTCTGTGGTCAAACCATTGGCTTTCATGGAATATGCTACAGTACTCAGGCCCCTGCATGAGTTGAATTCCAGGACATGCCACAGGCCTGGCTGTGAACTGCAGCGGGCCACGGCAACTACTGTCTCCTGCAACCACTGCAACATACTACCGAGAATAAGAAATATGGGATACCCCGGAGGAATGCAGGAGATATCACAGGTCTGAAAGTTAATGAAGTTTAGACTTACAGTCCAGATCTCCAATCCGGCACGACAGTTTTGAGAACGCTACGTAAAACGTACACAGGCATCATCTTCAGAAATCACCAGAAATGCTTTTCTTTTGAGATCAGATAAGTGATACACTAGATCCTTCTGGGGATTCGAGCATTGTGTGTGCATTAAACCTCTTCGGCAACTTTCTTGCAGGCCCATCTTGAGAGACAGCTAACCTTGTCTGATAATGAGCTCCAAGCTACCAGCTTTATTTTGTGTTGTGGTTGGCTTGGGCTAGCAAGTAGAGTTGCTTATCACATGTTAACAGCAGACTGCAGTAACCAAGTCACAATGCTTGGAGTCAATCCAAAATCCAAATTCTCTTCAACTATGCAAAGAATGTTGTGTATTTTTTCAGTTTGTCAAGGTTTAGGTCCTTCAGTGAGAAACAACCGCACAAATAAATGAGTATTAAATTTTGTTTGAAGCACTTTTTTTCAGACTGAAAGCACTTTTTTCCTTCGCATTTCTAATGATGTATTTGCCAAAGCTTCTGTTGTTTTCTGTTTTCAAGGGCAAGCTCTCCTGTGATAGGGTAAACTTAGATGAAGGGGGTGGGGGTTAGACAGAGAGGATTTCATGGCAGTAGAAAAGCATGTTTCAAAAGCCAGTGCTGAGGAAATTCCATGAAACTTCCTACGGTGGGATCGGGGGATGGGAAGGATCAATGCCCTATCATGAGGGTAAAGAGGCAAGTAGTGATGTTCCACAGACAGCAAAGCCTCAGGATTCCAGGTGCTCATAATTGCTAAACACAGAATAACATAGAAGTCAGGCACAAATTTATTTTTTTTTTGTGGATAAGCGTAATGCATTTACTATACTACTATTTGTGGGACCATCTTTACTAACATTCAGGGGACTGCCAATTTATTTGTGAAAATGAGGGCAACTCATAAATTTAGCGTGACTGCTACTAATTTGACAAAAATCTGTACCCTCTAAGAAGGAGGTTTCTTATCCAGCATGTGCTGTTAATTTCAGATTGTGTACTTTTTGAAATGGGACTGTATTTTGACAGAGGCTGACTGATACACCTCAGAACTACAATAATAGTAATATTAAAAATATATCTTGTCTCAATAAGGTAGAAAATTAAAAATACCCAAACAACGGCAGGTCCCACGAACTTACATGAAACTGATCTCTGAGTGCTTTGCAAATCACAATTAAAAAACACCACAAAGTGTACCACTTTTAACTGCTTCCCTTTACCCAACGACTCTCCGTGAGGATAACCGTATTACCCTGACACTCCAGTCTCTGGCACTGGACGCATAAAGGAATAATTTTGAGGGACCATGGTGCTTTAAATATTAACTCTGGCCATTCAGACACAGATTCGTCTCCTGGGAGACAAGACAACAGTGAGACGGTGAAGTTTGTGTGAACCACAGGAAAAATTTTCCTGTATAATGGACCTTGGGATCCTTTCCAGCTTTTGTAGTTTCTGACCCAAGTTTTTATTCTGCCCTTGCATTCTGCCAGCGTTCAAAGAGAGAAAAATATGGACCTGGAGCCACTGGCAGTAAACAAGGATCTCGAAACAAAGAGTTTGCACTAATCCAACTACCAAGTCCAAACAGCGTTAGAATAATCCCAGTACAGTAAGGACTGTGATGGCATTTAGTGAGGTGGAAATCTGGAGATAACAGTACTGTTGCAAAAGCATGAACATAAAGAACAGTATTTTTTTAAAAATTATTTCCATAAACAAAGTTAAGCTGATACTTGATCGAGTAATGCAGGTCATATTCATATCACTTAGACAATGATGTCCTGAAACATCTGTGTTCTTATCAGTCTTTTAACTTGCATCTGAATCTACCTCACATATAAGGGTGTTTAAACTTCATGGCAGACCTCTCCCAAGACAGTAGTGCCCATTCCTTTCTCCTCCACCACACCAACACTGTGATGCCTGCTCAGCAAACTCAAGAAACATACAGTGCCTGCAAAGACAACGTCTCCAGCTCCAAGCTTGCTACCAGACTCTCTCAAGGGCTTCATGGAAATAGAAAGGGGTTGGGCTGTGAACTGGATGAAACAGTCATATCTCTGAGTCTCCTCTCCTCTTGAGGTCTAGCAGAAATAGGCAGAAATTTACTTGTATTTGCACACGTGTGTGTATACGTGAGCTATGAATCCAAAGCTCCCAGGTAGTGCAGGACGGTCACATGCTAGAGAAGGGACCCTGCAACAGATTTCCCTCGCTACTAGAATAAGCTATGTAGTCT
>VZTV01030706.1:0-10734 GCA_013400875.1 Anhinga rufa
AGTTGTTGACTTTCTTGGTTATCTCTTAAAGAATGATCCAATTCACTCAAAAGAATACTCTATTCAGTGAATAATATCTTTTCGATTTGCATATATTCCAACTCTACCGAGGACTGCTGCATGCATCTGTGGTAGGATCACTCTAGATGTTTGACCTCGTAAGAGCTGAGTGAGATCCACAGTAGTTGGGGAATTGCAGCCGCTCGTGGACTTGACCCATAAACTGCTTCTCAGTACAGCTTTATGTAGGAAAGGATGGTCGGAAACCTGTCTGATAACCAATTAGCCTACACAGGTCAAAAAGAGTTTCTGAGGAAGCACTCACTTTTTCCTCTGCAAATAAACGACTTTCGAGTAGTAGAGTGTTCAGGTCGTTGGCTATCGATGAAATTAATCCGACACAGAATTTGTGAATTCATTTATGACAGTAACAGGCTTAAATCACGGGCAAGGTGCTGTGAGTGGAAGCTGATATGTATGCTAAGAAACAGGAACTCAAGTGTTTCACGTGCTTAAATGTAAATTTATTGACACATACACATTGGCTGCTCAGAGTGATATGGGACAGAACACTCTACTTACGTGACACGGTACAGCTCCCTTTTCCCTGTGTGTTAGTGGCCTCACATTTACACACCCAGCACTTACATTGATGCCACGGGCTAGACTGATTTGAGTAAGCCTCTGTGGAGAGCTTCCTTTGGGTTTGGATCATCGCTGCAGTTGGGCAGCAGCTATAACATTGTAAAAACACATCATCTGTTGCAAATCAAAACATTTTCATAAATGCAGTCATTAAAATGAAGACCACAGAATCCCAGCGCGGCGGGGGCTGGCAGGGCCCTCCGGAGCTGCCCCCGTCCAGCCCCTGCGTGAGCAGCACCCCCAGAGCAGGGGCACAGGACCGCGTCCAGGCGGGGTGGGAATGGCTCCAGGGAAGGAGACTCCACAGCCTCTCTGGGCAGCCTGGGCCGCTGCTCTGGCACCCGCACAGCAAAGGGGTTTTGCCTCAGATTTCAGTGGAACTTCCCATGTTCCAGCTTGTGCCCGGTGCCCCTTGTCCTGTCGTCGGGCACCGCTGAGAAGAGCCCAGTCCCACCCTCCTGACACCCGCCCTTCAGATCCTGATAAGCCCTGAGGAGATCCCCCTCAGCCTTCTCTTCTCCAGGCTGAACAAGCCCAGGTCTCTCAGCCTTTCCTCCCCAGGGAGATGCTCCATCCCCTGAGCATCCTTGTGGCTCTGCGCTGGGCTTGCTCCAGCAGATAATTAACCTTATAACGTGATTGTAGCTAGAAAGATAATATGTATAGATTTTACCCTTTTATCCAAACTGATCGCCGCTGGTGTAATTCCAAAGGTGACATTGCTGCCGTCAGAAGCACTGTGTTCTGTGTGGTTTGCCCTTGCAGGGTCAGATGGGCTTTATCACAGTGCAGAATTTCAATGGTGGCTGCTGAAGCACAAACAAGAAATGTTATTGCCTATCACTAGGATATTAAGTTGGCCATGACCTCGGTTACAGACAGGATGCATCTTTTATAAACTAAGAATATGTGATTAAACACCATTAATTTAATTATCATCTGCATTTAAATAAATCCAGATGTTGTGAACCAGACCTGACCATTCCAGTGCAAATTTTCTTGCATCTGATACAACTTGTCCCTGTCTTGTAACGTCTGTCCTTTTACCGAGGGTTATGTGGTCACCTGCAAGAAACACTCCCATAGAGAGATGTGGAAGTGCTAAGCATTTACACCGAAATCTGAGGTCATCCTTCAGGCAAGGAGGCTCGATGTCCCGTATCGAATAAGGCACCAGCACAGATCGTGTGTCCGACAGAGTTTCTGCGTTGTTGTGCAGTTTCCCAGCCCCTCGTTGCTCTGATACCATGACCAGTATGGTCATGGACCTGGGAGCCTCCTCCGTGGGCGGCTTCTGCCAAGAGAGAGGGAGAGCCCTGTTGCGTGATACGTTCCAGCTCAGATGTGTCAGGAGGGCAAAGTGAAGGAAGAAAGTCCTCTGATCTTGGATACTACGTGCTGTTTGTATTTATGACATTATAACATATCAGAAACGAATCTGCTGTTTTCACCAGCTTCTACTTAACTCCAGAAGAAATCGCACTGAACAAAGGCAGTAGGTGTCAGGTGTAATGCAAGATAAAGGCATCAGAATTTGGTCCATATGTGTAGTACCGATATCAGTATTGAGAGGAGTGATATATCACAGACTTTATTTCAATTTAGAGATTGTGGAATGAAATTAAAGCTATGATATTTTTAACTGTGAATATATCACCAAAATGTAGTATAGATTTTTATGGGGGGGGGTTCTTTTTCCATCTCTAATTGCGTTATATTTTAAAAGATGGGATTATTAATTCATTGAATAGAGCGCATTGTCGTAGCCTTTAAAATAAATGTATCATTGTATATATATAGGAAGTCTAGGCTTCAAAATGAATAACCAAAATTGGAAGTCAATGTTTATATGCATTTTCTTCCTCTCCAAACAAACAGAAAACACATGAAGTTTCCCTCACGTAATTCACTCCTGATCCTCTGTCCTGACCTGGCAGTGTAAAAGTGTCATCTAGCATCCCGTTTACAGCTCCTTAACTCCACTGAATCCTTTTAATTTCCAGCAGAGATATGCTGGCAGAAGTTCTTTTTCCTTTCTTCTTTTTAGTTCACATGCTTCTAGGCATATTTTAGTACCATTCAAAGTAGCTTAGAAGATTTTATGTTTCTGTCAATTTGTTTTCCCCACCCCAAAGTTCCTATTTAGTTCCTATAGAAGAAAGCTAAGGAAGATTAATTATGGCTTTGGAATTATATTTCATATGAAACACTCTGGACCAAATGTTCTTATCCATACCACTATAAATATGGAACGCTCACCCAGCGATGGGTGTACTTCAGTCATGCCACAGTAACGAAGACCAGAATCTGGCGATACAGTTTTAAATATTGCAAGTTACAAGTTATTTCAGGTCTTGAGATGTTACACCAGTATTTTTTTGTGTGCTTTAGCTTCTTTAGTTCTGAAGACCAGGGGCTTAGGCTGGAGCCGAATGATTAGCGGTTTGGTGTCTTGAAAGATACTAGGACACTCGGGTTCCCATCCCACACAACTCTGCCTTCTGAAAAGGGTTTTTTTGAAAAATTCTCCTCTGCCGTTCCAGAAATCCCAGCACTTTTAAACATGTTTCTGGCTGCTGCTCTATAGTCTGTTCATGGCAGTGAAAATTGCACGTCTCTCTGAACTTCTGAATCAAGGACGTATGCTGTGGGACTTTGCACTATAATATTTAGTGAGAAGAATGGTCCCCTGCAGCTGGTTCTCTATCAGTGGAAAAGTAGCACAGTGGAAACTTGCTTTTTAATTGCGGTCTGAAACTCAGGAGAGCTTAATCTGAAAAATGCAGGCTTGCCCTGATGAACCCAGGCTTCTTTTCAAAGGGTTATCTTGTGTCCAGCTTGCCTGCAGGAGGTGGCCTTCAAGCAGCAGGGCAGTGTGGCCGTAAACATCTGCATGAAGGGACTCGCTTTCAGGGTCTGGATCTGGGATTTTGTCAAATTTGCCATGGAAAACAGCTGGGTTTTCAAGGCTGATGTCTAAGTTTCATAAGGGGAATTCACTGCACCCCGCGAACTGGTGAAGAGAGCTGTTTGCATGACGCTTATTTGTAGGTTATTTCCTTGCCACCTTAAATTTTAGCACCAAACTGGAAGGATGCAAAAGCGTTACATCATATATAACTAATTTGCAGTTTTCTTTACTTCTCTTATGAGAAAACTATCCAAGGAAATTAGGCTAGAAGGTAAAATCATTTAGACAAGCTGCTTTATGCACTGTAAGGAAGTTCTTGTGAGACAGCCTAGATCTGCCAATGTATGGGTTACATTAATGCTGCCCCGTGTAAGTAAAAGCTGTAATCTTAATTTGTGGACCATGCAAACAGGCAAACTGCATGGCCGTAGCACTGGCGCTGTCCCTGGCTATTTCTTACCCTTCCCAGCAATCGTGTGGGAGCAGAATGCTTGGGAAGAGGCAGTTTTCAGGAAGAGCTGAAGCTCCCAGGGTACGGGGACACTGAGCACTGCAGAACCTACAGGAACTGGCAGGGAGAAGCCGCAGATTGAGCTGATAGCTTCCAGACTATGCTCTTCCCTGGCTCTGTCAGCTGTCTTCCTACCTCGCTGCCCTGGTCTTCTAAACAGGCCGGCGTTGGCCGTGCGAGGGCTTCCCGTCGTCTTTTATACTTCAAACAGGTTACCTCTAGCCAGTCAGGATCAAAGCACTGCTGTTTTTCAAGAGCTGTTTATTTTTGACTGGAGTCCTACAAGCATGTGCTCTGTGGCATACCGAGAGCCTAGGGCTTTCTGCAGAGGCACTGAGCAGATCACCCGAGCAGGCACAGTGGGCTCATCGGGAATTTTGACACAAATGTCACAGCAGCCTGGTCAGGGCCACTGAACACTTGCTCCACTTAGGTTGCCATAGTTCCAGAAAATATTAAAAAATCCTGATTTTCACCGAGACAAAATTTCCACTGGCAAAAAGAGGGTGTTTCTGCAGAAAGCCCAATGCCGGGTAGCCCCATGCCTGGCACAGGAGGAGCGCAGGGGAGAAGGGCGTTACAGAGTGAGCCCTGTGTTCAGCCGGGGGAAGGCAGTAACGGCGGTGAGGAGCCTTCCAGGCCTGCTGCCTCCCAGCTGAAGCAGAGGATTGCTTGCATCTTAACCTGGGCGTTCGATGAGACTCAAGCCCAGGTGAGACGAAGACACAAGAACGTTACCAAACCATTTATGACCAGGAGGCACAGTCTGTTTATTTCACAGACTGAATTCTATGCAGGCTTCTATCAAAAGCAATTTTTTTGTAAAGCAGCATATTAAATCTGATACGTTCCTGCCACATGTTAAATCTTACACGTTCCTGCCTGGTCTGTCTGAAAACTTCTAAAGAACTTCTTTACTTTTTAACTGTTGGTCAGAGTGGCTATCTGAATTCTTTTATAGGAATTAGGGAAGCACTTTCTGTTACTCGTGATCTAGAAGCATTTAGTAAGTCAGCCACGTTATCGTTGGAGGTAGACCAATTACCTTTTTTTGCTTAAGTTACTTCATATAACTTGTCATTTCTGTGGCAAGTTATATTTCTGTAAATCCTTGTAAACTGACTAGTGTTTTTACTATTTATATTTCGTGAATCAGTTTGTGGAAATAAATGTCATCTATGAACTATTAACAAAATGTTTGTTCTAATTATTTGGAATTTGTGGTTTGGAGATTTCTCTTCTATTATTATTCTGTTTCTTGCCTGGAAGTTTTTTAGCAGCAGAACTAGCAGGGAGTAACGAATAATCTTGTTTATGGATGAATACTCTCCCAGTCAGCCAGGCAAAGAACAGCCATTATTCTAAAAAATAATGAAGAATCTGGTACAAATTACAGAAAAGAGCAGAGAAAAAAGGAATGTAGCAGTGGTTGACTTATACAGCAACTTGGAATTTATACTAATATTTCCAGTGACTGGTTCTACATTACTTTGCTGGTTCAAATTATTATAGGTACTGCAAAAATAGTCATCGGTTACCAGAAGAAAAAAGTGTGGCAGCTCCTGCAGTATGGTATGTGTGGAATACCGACAGAAAATACATTATATCCACTGAAATTATTTAGTCAGTACTTAACAGAGAGGTAAGGCTAACATTTCAGAATTTGCACACTGTTGAAACTTTTATTTTGAGAACATTTAAATATAACTTCCTCAACCTGCAGGATATGTAGATTTTGGGTAAATTCGGGTGTATACTGTAGCATTCATTCAAAACGTATTAGCTTGCAGCAAATACTGGCTATTGGGTTTGTGTTTGTTAACATGATCTGATGGAAAAAGGAAATGAGAAGTTGCATGATGCGAAAAAAAAATTAAAGAAGCTCACACGCGTTTTCGTGTAGCTATATTTGAATACAGAAGTTATGTGTGTTCTAGGCTGATTGAGAAAACCTCAGATTTCGGTTTTAAAGAATATACTTTTGCTGTTATTGAAAGATAGGTTTAACCAGAAAGGTGAGTTCTTCATATTTGGCAATGCCAGGAGATGGAATAGGATGCGCTACTTAAATTTTGTTCACATCTGTTATTGATAGTGAATATAGTAAAGTGACTTCTAGATACTACAGTGGCAAAAAAATAGTAACACTGCCTAGAACTGTAGAAATAATAAGAAAAGAAGGTAGAGGTGTTTCCATCAGTGACTCTAATTAGAATATTGCTTTGCCTGTGTTTTAAGGCTCTTCCACTTGTTTGCAAACAGCTGGTCAAATAGTTGAATATTCGCACATGGTGAATTCTGGGCCTTAAGTTGATATTTTTTGATGCATAAAATGAATAATAACAGTGAATAAATTAGCTATAGGTAATGCCACAGTGCAGTTCAAAGACGTGAAGAAGGGTCAGATTTACCAAACACATTTCTCAGCTTTAACAGTGAAAGCCATGTCAAACTTGTCTTTCCAGATGAAGTGGTTATGAGTTTGCCAACAGAGAAACTGCAGAATAGTCCCAGTGAAAAAACGGTCTGTTGGAATTCTGTTTCCACTCAAAAAAATAAACTAGGGAAGTATGAAAAAGAACACCTTAATTTTTTCTAAGAGAAAAGATGTGCAGTGGGCAAACTGTGTTCTCCCACTGCCCCTGTTGAAGTGCTTGTCCGTTCAGTACTTGGCCCTTTTGCCCTGGTGAACTTTTATAGATGAAAGCTTTGTTGTTGGTTTTATATATACATATACTTTAAAGTAGTTTTGTATCAATATCAGTGCAGTAGCGGCTCTGGATTTCAACTTTAAATTGTTAGGCACTGAGCGTTAATACAACCTGACTGTACTTGGGCTCTGAAGTACAAAACAAGTCCACTTGAATTTGACTTGGAAATAATGAACGACTGCGGCTCAGTGCGTTTGCTCCTTGCAGGCAAAGCAGGTACAGTTTTCTTTCTCCAACTGGATGAGAAACAAGGTTAGCTTCTTCCTTACCACTTTGTGTCGAGAAGCAGTCATATGTAATCAGAATACATTTTAATGTTGGCAACAGACGAGTTTCTGACAGCAGATATTGGTAGCTGAATGCTTCTGAAACTTTTGTGCAAGCTTCTAAAATGAGTTCTGCTCCTTGAAATGGCTCATTAAAAGAACGAGTTGTGCGTTTCGATTGCCAAGATTCTCTGCGTTCGGGAAATGGTGATGTTCAGTGTGTAGTCAAGTAGTTTAAAAATCTGATCATAGCAATTACATTGGATGGGATGAACTCTTACATATTTAAAAACAAATAATCCTGTTAAAATAATATTCCGATGTAGGAGTAATCCACAGCAAATCAACATAGGATGCAGCTACTGCTGTGATTACACATACGCTTTTGCAATGAAATGAATATCCTTTTGAGAGGCTGCGTACTGTAGAGATGCAAGATGAGTCATTCTTTTTGTTGCCTTTTTTTTTCTTTGTCAGCTGAACCCGTTGATGTGCTAAAAGCATTAGAATTTCACAATTCACCAGAAGGAGTATCAAGAACAGCAGGATTTTGCACAAACAGAAGGGATTCAAAAGGATCGGATGTCGCCTACAGAGTTTCAAAAACTGCACAGCTGAGTGCCCCAACAAAGCAGCTGTACCCAGGTAAGGCTGTCAGAAAGCTATTACTTCAGTAAATTATCTTACTGCCTGTGCTTTTATGGTATCTAAAGCACAGCGTGTAGTCCATCATCAGTACCACGAAACACTTCGGTTCTCCCTCGAGTTGGCTCTGCATACAAATGACAGGACCTGCTCTTTATCCACTGAATGAATCAGTTTTTGTTGTCGTCAGTTATAAAGCTCTTCATCAAATTCTGTGTCACTGGCAGAATTGGCCTGCAAGTCATGTTACCTGTTCTTTCCTGATGCTATCTGACGGAAAGCTTATTTGGTGGCTTTGGCCGGTTTCCTCCAGTTTCAGTAGTCCATTTAAAAGCAGTACTTCCTGGAGTAATGCTGCAGCGGTAGAAATGAGCTGCAGTTGGCCATTGCAAATCATTCCCAGAAGTACCATCTGTTAAGAATTACCTAAGAGTATCTGGGTATTTGGGGGACTAAATGAGGCTAGTTGTGGATAGCAGGTAATGTGATTCCATCTTCTCTCAAATTTCTCTAAAATGAAATAATTGCATTTTGGAAGAGATTCTTTGGATGTTGAGGAGAGACTTCTCTTCCATTATTTTGCTGTCACTTGACCCAAACTGCTCAGGAAAATGATAAGAATATTAAAAACCAAAATCTGCTTTGATACATCATGCAGAGTTTGAAGTCTGTCTATAAACATACAGATTGGATGTTGGCAAAGAAAAATGCTTTCTTTTTTGTCTTTCAAAGTAGCAATCACATAGATATCATCCCCGCTGTATTAAAGGGGGAAGCATACACGTTATTTTGTGTTAATACTAGGTTCCCAGAGCAACGTGGGAAACAGCTATACACAGTTCCAGCGTAACTTAACGTGTTCTCTTAACTCATCGGTTTACTTTTTTATTCATGGAAGAAGATCAAAGCAAAATTCGCTACATATATAATATTTATATTATTTTTAACACAGTTCTTTAATTTTTAATATACCCTCTCAACGAGGTTGCATACAGATAACAGCTACCCAGCTGAAAATATCATTCACTGAATGGCAGATTACAGTCTGCAGCGTCTTGCTGATACTGGTGTGACTATGTGCGTAATTAATTACTACTGCACCTAAGGAAGGTTAGCAGAATATGGGCTGCTCTTTCTTTAAAAAATGCAAAAACGATCCATTGTGTTGAAAAACTGCACAAGTTGCACAGTGTAATAAATTGGCACCTTTATATTCTGAGTTTTACAGCATGTCTCATTGAAGCCAAGTGGTACAACAAAATCTTTAAGTGAGCATTCAGATAAACTGTCTTGGTATCACTGATACTTTTTGAAGTCCGGAACAGTACGAGCACCTTCTGCTAAATCAAAGCCTGAGAGTCTAGAGCTGGAAGTCTGAGAGCTTGGGTTGACTTGCCTTTATTCATGAATCAAATCGTAGCATAAGGAGGAGATCTGGCAGCTGCAGTAATAACTGTTCGTATGACTCTTGAATGCCAGAACAAATAAGTACCTTATGTTGTTGGCTGACATCTAAATTTCTATAGCCCTTGACTGCCTTAATTTAGGTACTCTTCTTATTAATGCTTTCAGTTTCTGCTTTGCAACTGGAATGAGTTTGCTTGATTCTACCAATCTGTGGCAACACTTCGGTGTGCAAGAGATGAATAAAAAGCATTGCTCACTCATGGTATAAAAGAAGCCACCGCAAAACTTTGCTTAATACAGGAAGATGTCATGCTATCCTTTATCCTCAGTAAAGAACCTAGAAACAATTTTTTTGGAGGTGATTATGGTAATTACTTCCTTTTGAAACTTGCGGAACAGGCACCCTCTCCCCACCACAAGAAATCCTTCTTTTTCAGAGGTTATTCTTAAAGACATTTGAATGATCATGTCCCTTTTTCTTAGTGCTCTGTAGTGGTGGAAAGACTACAGAAGATATCCAAGATAAGACTGAGTTGTGAGGCATCATTTTAGCTAAACAATACCAGTTGTAATGCATCCTGTGCTTGCTTCCACCCAACTCCTGTAACTCATCAGGAAGTGCAGGTATCTTTTAGCTACTGTAGCTCAAAGGGAGCTATGAATGGCAAAAGCTGGGAGCACCAATATAGCCATCTTTTAAAAATGGATCTAATAATATCTACCAACTTCCCAGAATATAATAGGCACTGATTTCACTGACTGGAAGGCATTATATGATTCTAAACATAACTGCTTAGATTTTTGTTGTGCTGCTTGTTTATATGCTCTAGTTATCTCTTACAAAAGCATATGGGAATGACAAGAATGGCAACTCAGATATATACAAAGATTCTTCTAGCGATTTTCCCTCCAATTGTTATTGTTATTTTTGGCTGTTGTTCAAACAGAACCCTACCAATAAACAAGAAATTTAGAAGTAGTTAGGAAGACTTTGATAACTATTCCAGATAGGTGTCCAAGGACTATATACACATAGCAATACATAAGGTTTTACATGTTAGAATGCCATTCATTTTTCTGACTTTTTCAATCAAAACTCTGTATGGAGGAAATTTACTTATAATTACACAATGTCGGTGCAAGATAAAATGTTTGGGAATATTATGTCATAGCAGTGATAACAGAAACTACTGCACTGAGGCACATGACTCATTTTTAGTCACCCTTCTTAGAAAGCTCCCAGGTTTTATTTCATAGGATGTTATCTGTCTGACGAGCACATGCCCAGACTAGCTGAATTAGTGTCACCTGCCTTAAGCATTTTCAACATATCTTTCAGATTAACAGTGTAGACAGGGCAAGCGTTCAGTGCTTCTCAAATCATTTCTTTGGCCTTTGTTGACAGTCATCTTTTCTCTTTCTTTTCCTTTTTTCACTGTCTGTTTACTCTGACATTAAAAGGCATAACGCGCAGTTTAATTTAATCTGTAAACTGGCAGCTTTGCTTTGTCATTAAAAAACTCTGGTAACCAAAGGCTCACCAGAGTAAATGAAATGCTTCTGATTTATTGAGCTTTGATCCCTTCAAAATCAGCCATTGGAAGTGGTTAACACAGGTGGTTAAAGTGGTCTATATTG
>VZTV01030706.1:10762-40396 GCA_013400875.1 Anhinga rufa
AAGGTTAAAAAGATGGTAGAAAGCACATAAAGCGACATTGCAACAGACAATAAGATAAGTGTAAGACTAGGGATTTTCTGTTTTGAAAGAGCAGTGTGCCATATAAAGAGCAGTGAGGATTTTATGCATTTTGTTTTCATACTGTAACTGAAGAGCTAATGCCATCCGGAGCTTGTCTTCACGGAAGACTCCGTAGAATCCCGGAAGAGTTTTCCCACAAGACCTGTCTTGGGTACAATCTTATCTTTTCTCCATTGGAAGGAGCAATTCCTAAATCAGCTTTTGATGTTGAAGTCTTACATACTTTTATTCATTACAAAAATGTAATATATATTATTGTATTCTATTATTTAAATATTTAAGAACATTTTACCCATTCTCACGCACACAAAGTTGCAGTTACATACATTGCCAACATTACCATTAGATTCTAATCCCTCTATTTCTTGCATGTCAAATTGCAGCTGAAGCCACATGGATCCAATGGATACTCTGAATTTTAAAATCTCAGTCTTACACTTCATTTGATATTAAGCCTAACAGACTTTTCACATCAAGTGAAATGCAGATTTATGGCCAGATCAACAGGAGCAGTGCTGAGTACAAACCTCAGCCCTTCCTTTATGAACAAGCTATAGCCACTTTTAATTTTGTTTCTTTTTAGTTGCGAAGGTTGAAACAGCGATTGGTATATAATCTCTGCTTCAAAGAGAAGGCATCAGGGAATAAATGAAAATTAAACGTTCTTTGATTTTGCCTAAAGCTCCTATTAAATAAAACTAGTTATGTATTTTTTCAGTGTTATACACAATATTATTCTAGAAAGACTCAAATATATATTGTGAGAGAGAAACTAAAACAAGTGGCTATCAAGGGAGATGAAGCGCCTGAGAACATATTTGCTATAATACAGATACTTATTTTCTTGAGTGAAATTGTAGTGCACGCTTTTAAATTGGAAGAGTAATAAAAAGAAGATTAATAGAAAAATAATTATTGTGAAACTATCATGGTTCTTGCATAAATCGCATTATAACATAAATTCACTATAGATTTACAAGTCCCATTTTTAAGAATCATTAAGGTATATCTTTCAGGAATTAAAGCAAGACCGGAAAGAAAAAAAAGAGATAAAAATTTTCCTAGTGTAATTTCTTACATATTCAGTTTGGAGAATTAAAAAATCCCAACAGTTTGTATGTGGGATCCTCTGTGCTCACAGAAAATTGTAAACCTTTAAAGAATCTTTTTCTGAATCTGTAACTGTATATATCACTTTGTTTACAGGGGGAGATTTTCCAGAAGATTTTTCAATATTAATGACAGTAAAACCTAAAAAGGGTATCCAATCCTTCCTTCTGTCTGTCTACAACGAGCAAGGAATTCAGCAAGTAGGTGTTGAAGTGGGTAGATCCCCTGTCTTCCTGTTTGAAGACCAAAATGGAAAACCTGCCCCAGAAGACTATCCTCTTTTCAGAACAGTCAACATTGCTGATGGCAAGTAAGTGTAAAATTTTAAGATGAAAAAGAATACCACAGACCACTGTGTAGGCGATTGCGGTCTTTACAAACAGTTATCTTAAATATTTAAGTAAATCAGTAGCACAATTTCCAGCTAGTTGAACTGCGGTGGTCCAAAATCAGAGAACCTTTGTGGCAGAATACAGTTCCAGCTTCAAATGGTGTATACAGCTACAAATGAAACCAAACCAGCTTTCTTCTTTGCCATTTCTATACATCAAGAGTGAAGAAATAGTCATAAAGGTTAAACCCACCAAAACTAAACCTATGAAGTCTTCCTGTGCAATATAGAAGGAAACTCCATTTTCAAAGGCTCAAGGAATAGTCTCAGTAGAAGGGCTGGCTCATCTGTTTGAAGGTGATAGGCAGGGGGAAGACAAGTTCACAAGACAGCATAGAATTTCTTCTATCCTGAACCAAAACAGCAGATAAATAAGATGGTTTGAGATGTCTCTATTTAAGGAAATCGTGGAAGGATAAGATGGACATTTAATCTGAAGCGCTGCAAGGACTTATACTGGACCCTCAGTAAAGGCAATTAACTCAAACACCTGTTGTGTTATTGATGCCATTGCTAATTTTTTGTACCGGACTTCCCTTTGTAGACAGGCAGTCATTCTCTGGGAATGTCATTCTGGTGCTTGTAAATGGACGTTCATTCTTTCAGATCTTTTTATTTATTGTGCTGCAGTCCAGGAAAAGCAGCCGCAGTCTTCAGAGATAAACAGAATGAAATTTTATTAAAGCAAAACAAACCAAATCTGTAGAGAAGGAAGGGCAAAAATTCAACTATAATGAAACATGTTTATAAAGCAATAGAGGATAAAAAAAGAAAAAAGTTATTGTCTTCTAGCCCTTGTATTACCAGAGGGTGAAATTATACTGTGAAACCTAAACCTGATGCATTTCCATAGCAGAAGGAGTGATAAAATAAAGCAGCAAACCCTTTTTTCACTGACTTCTAAATAACAAAGCTTTGACATGGATTTCAGAATTTCACCCAAAATGTTGAGAAATTTGTAAAAATGAAGAAATCAAAATGAACTTCTTTTGGTACAATTCCCTGCGGTGAGACTATACAACTTCTAAATCAGCTAGATTCAATCCTATCCACAGTGAGCTATGTTTTCATGCTTTCAGCTTCTACATGCTTTCAAAAGGTAGACCCACATTTTTATTCTGACTCAGCTATTTTATGAAGGGTCTAGGACAACAATCTTCATCTCAAAATGAGATGTATTTAAACAGTGTAAACAGTGTAATGTGCCTGAGGATGCATGGACAGTTTGCTTTTATAATGATAATGTTCAACTGTGTTCCAGTGAAAACATGGGATTAGAGTTCTGGCTCAGTGATACACTTCAGCAGTCAGATTCCATTAGCTTCGAGGTGTTCCTTTTGATATACAGAAGCTCTTTGTAACAATGATCTAAGTTGTCTCACTGATTTAGACAACCTTAGTGCCAGAAATGCCAACTAAAATAATCTGATTCCAGCCTTCCTCTTAGCAGTCACTAACATGACATACTTTGACACTTTTTGCCCTGGTCTAGCAAAGATTCTTCAATGTTTTGCTCCATGTTAGAATACAGAGTGGCTTGCTCTTGCTCTTAGATATTTAAGTTGTCATAGCAGGGAGGCTCACTAAATTAGCGTGGTCTGTCATGATAATAAAGTCTCATAAAGAGCATAGTACAGTTGGGCAAGTTGTACAAAACTTTATTCTCAAAAGCCTTTAAAATAAAATCACTCGTCGGTATTCTGAATCACTTCATTTGCTTTCTGGTGAATATTTACATAGGCAAAGCTATTGTTGCAGGAATATTGGCAAGCATTTTTAAGAATATGTGTCTGGAAAAGCATCTATGTTGGAACTGTTGTACGTCTTTGTAAAATCTCTATAGCTATGGGATACAATCAAATAAGCATAAGAACATGGTAAAATTTTGGTGACTGATCACAGAGAACAAATAGTAAAATGTAAATAACAAAGAATAAGCTGCTGGGTTAAATATATTTGCACAAGTAATTCCTTAAGTAATTTGGAAAATCCAACACATTCATAAAAATAAAATTTGCTGTCAGATCATTCAATCTAATAAAATGTAAACGTTGCACTCGCTTCTAATTTGAGTTTACTAATGTTCCCTGGGTAAAGCTTCAGAGGTCAGCTTGAACTTCATCTTATATAGGATATTCAGAATGAGCTATGGATCAGATTCCTTCGTACTAAGGGACAGAAGTTATATAGTGAATAGGCAAAACACCGTGTGCATTTGTGTACGTATGTAAGAAGGAAATAAATGGAGATATTTAAAATTTTATTTTGACTTGAATGGTGCACAATCCGCGATAAACCGTCTTGATAAGAACACAATGACTTAGTTTGAAAAACATAAATTACAGTAGAATTATGGTTTATTTTTTAATAGGTGGCATCGAGTAGCTATTAGTGTGGAGAAAAAAAGTGTTACAATGATTGTTGACTGTAACAAAAAAACTACAAAACCACTTGAAAGAAGTGACAAAACAGTTGTGGACACCAATGGCATCACTGTCTTTGGCACCAGGATTCTGGATGAAGAAGTTTTTGAGGTAAAAATCCATACGGGATAAATGGAATTGAGTGATTTTGTGTTGAGTGAAGTGCTTAATGGAAATCAGGATAAGTTTTTAGGGCAAAAGCTGGTATAGTGTAGAAATTTTGATTTATAGAACCTCTTAGGGTAGGCTGAAATGAAAGAGAAGTAAACCAGGGAAGTGTCTCATTGTTGGAAGATATGACGCATTTTTCTGTTCTTTAGATTATGTTGTATCTGGAAGGGGCTTGCTTTTTTTGTCCTTCTGCCTAATATTGAGATACCTGAGATATTTAGGAGAATGAATCTAGGAAAGTCGAGTAGTATGATACTGAATCATTTTAGTCCTGTCTCTCTTAAACATTTACAGATATTTGTGCGTGCTAACAGTATTTGGGAGAGGGGGAGAAGGACCTGGAAAGTGTTCTATGTAATATGAATCCCTTATATTGTTTATCCCACTTATTACTCTTTCCAGTAACTGGAACATACTTTGGCAATAAGGACATATATGTTTCCATCATTTACTGGCCAAGAAGTACATATAGGAAGGGTAAAATGCCTCTAAGGAAGTGTGTGACTGCCAATCATGAGGCCTTTCTAGGTAGAATCCTTATGTCAACGATTATTTTTACAGGCTAATAATGAAGCTTCTCTAAATCTACACTATTGAGTTTCTTTTATAATATTATACAACAGTCAGAACTGTCAAATTTGAATTAGAACTGAAAAATAAGGAAATACAGATCAGTAGTTAATTTACTTCATATACAGAACATCTGTGCTCCATAAATGTCCAGAGTTGTAATCCTAGCTTTAAGCAGAGGTTGAGAAGCTGCATCGGTATCAAGAGAGGATATATGAATTTTGGGTGTAACATTGTGCCATTGTTATCTCTCATTTCCATGGACATGGTGAAACACAAGACTTTTGAATGGGGAAATTTCTGGGATGATTTAATGGGTCAACCAGTATGATATGTTTGGTATTCACAGCCTATTTTACCTGTAGTCCCCGATACGGTTCGCATCTGAGGGACATTATTTTCCATTTGAAGATGAATTCCACAGATGCCTTATCTGGGGTGGGACAAGGATTTTTTGGTCTCCACATGGGATAATTACTTTCAATTTTCATTTGTATTTCTTTCTTAGGTCAGAAACCAAGTCTCACAATATGCATATTTGGCAATAAATTGTCAAAATATGTGCAATGCTAATATACATAAGTAAAAAGAATTCAGCAAAAAAAATGCAATAAAAGTAGGTAAACTGATATTTTGTTAGTGTTTTACAAGGGATTTCAGATCCTAATAGAAACCAAGGCAACAGACCCTGGCTTGTTCTTGCAAAGTTTGTCACCACTTTAAAAGTTGTCAAGGAGGGAAGTGCACGATAACTAAACATTGGTGTTTGGTTTGTTTTACTCAGTGCAACTGCTAAAGACAAAGACCTGCCTGAAGTTTCAGAGGTGCTGAAGTGATTGTACATAGCTGTTTGAAAATAAGTACAGTGCTTGATGATATGTGCGTGAAGGGAGACATTTGTTTTAATCATTTGCATTAAGTAATGTTGAATAAAAGAAGCATGCTAGGGGCCTTTCATCCCTGAAGTCATTGACTATTATTATATTGTATGCTGCAAACAGTTTTAAATATTAAATCCTCCAAAAAAATTTTTGTTAAAGAGAGATTAAGACCATTCCCATGGGAATACAGGAGGAGCATAGTAAATAAAATGATAGTTCTGAAAATTTCCTGCTGCGTCACTCTTGTGCCACAAAGGTTATTAACCACTCAGAAAGAAAGATGAAGCTTGGAGTCATGACAAAGAGTAACTATCTTAAGGGAAAATAATTCCTACTCTAGCAGTTCCTCCTCAGTGATAGTTGCCTCCATCCATACCTTTTGCAGTTTTATATACGATTCCCTCCTCTTTCAAGCCCTATAGAGGAAGAAGAAATGGGAAGGGATGTGGTAGAATGCAATTATTTTTTGTTTAGCAACTGTTGGAAGAGTCAGTCAGGTTGGATGAAGACATGCTTAGCAAATTGAAATTGGTCCTTAAAAATCAGAATTAGCAGATTAATTGAAGAAACCCAAAAAATAACCCTACATTTTTCTTCAAGTCAAACTTATGTGAAGTCAACAAGGACATGAGGATATAACTTTAACAGAAATTGTGACAATGATGTAAATAAAAATACTTTTCTCTGAGGGTTTTTGTCATGTGTTGAAGGGTAAAAAAGGAAGCTAGTGATCCTCTGTCCCAGTTTTTCACTGAAATCTCCTACACTGACGTGGCAAGTCAGTGCTTTAATTCCCGCTGAGACCCACTAAGAAGAAAGATGACTTTGGAATAACAGAAGAATCATAGAATAGAATCATTTAGGTTGGAAAGGACCTTTAAGATCATCAAGGCCAACCGTTTTACCTAACATTGCCAAGCCCACCACTAAGCCATGTCCCTAAGCAGCACCACAGCCAAACGTCTTTTAAATACCTCCAGGGCTGGTGACTCCACCACTCCCCTGGGCAGCCTGTTCCAATCCCTGACAGCCCTTTCGGTGAAGTAATTTTTCCCAATACTCAATCTAAACCTCCCCTGATGCAGCTTGAGGCCATTTCCTCTCATCCTATCACTCCTTACTTGGGAGAAGAGACCGACCCCCACCTCGCTATAGCCTGTACGTGTCTGTATTCCTTCAGTGATTAGGTTTCCTTGCTTAACCGATTGCACCCCTTTTCTCTTGCTTTATTCTGAGAAATCAGTTACATTCTTGTAAGTCCATTCTTGTAATTGCTGGGGGCTTAGGTCTGAAATCGCTTAAATTAGAAGCTTACCGTCTTTTCTTCTGGAATAGGTTTCTGCTTTCTCTTTTACTGTACAGCCACCATGGGTAGATTTATACCTATGTTCAGTTATTTGGATCTTAGGCAAAAATGGACATGTTGAAAATAAGCAATTAGAATGTCCCTCAAAGTTTAAACAAAGTACTGTGCCATATACAGTTTTAATAATACGTGTCCATCGAAGTCTGGCAAAGCAAAACATAATCTAGTTCTTTTTGAGTTTGCCTCATGTTTTTTTCACTCTCTAAACAGCATTTTTTTTTTCATTAACAAGACTTTATCCATCCTTCAGCTACTGCTGCTACAATTTCTAAAGTCTGGGGCTGCTCCCTGAAATTTGTCTCCTGCTTGGGAGTTTCCTGGTTGTGTCTTAAATGTTCTGTTTGTCTCATTCGTGGTAGCACAGAGTGATGTTTGGTGGTTCCGTGGCTCTTCTTGGTGGTATTTCTGTGTTGTGAACCCTGTTGTATCTGGAGACCACAACAGGCACTGAAGAAACACATAACACAATGTGTCTTATTCTGTGTGCAGGAAAGTCCAGAAACAAACTTATTTAGCCATGACATTAGATTTAAGTGTTTAAGCCTTAAAACTGTGTCAGACAGACTTTCCGTATGACATTTGATGTCTTTATTAGCTTACATGTAGGAAGCACATAAAAAGCAATACATAAGTAGCCTATTGTACCCATGCATCACAAAGGCTGTTTTATCTTGGGTAATAATGATGGTTTTAGTCAGAATAGGCCAATGATTGGATCACAGGAACTGTGGAGCACTCTTCAGTCTCCTCAAACTGAATGGAAATTCAAAATATGGAAATAATGAACTTGTAGATGAATTTACTGAAATCTTAGGCTTCAGTGACCTACTCGTTGAAGATGCCAGCGTTTCTTCCGGTCCTGAATGCATTCATACAGCGTAACACAACTGCACAAGAACCAGTTGCATCATTAAGGTAATTCACTCCTGTTGAAAGCAAAGTTCAGTACTGTCAGAATCAGTGTTATAAACAATTACACAGAATACACAGGATCGTTTAGGTTGGAAAAGACCTTTAAGATCATTGAGTCCAACCGTAAACCTAACACTGCCAGTTCACCACTAAGCCCTGTCCCCAGGCACCACAGCCAAACGCCTGTTAGATACCCCCAGGGACGGTGACTCCCCCACTCCCCTGGGCAGCCTGTGCCAGGGCCTGACCACCATTTTAGTGCAGATATTTCCCCTCATACCCAACCTAAACCACCCCTGGCGCAGCTTGAGGCCGTTTCCTCTCGTCCCATCACCAGTGACTGGGGAGAAGAGACCGACCCCCCTCCCCACAGCCTCCTCTCAGGCAGCTGCAGAGAGCGATGAGGGCTCCCCTCAGCCTCCTCTTCTCCAGGCTGAGCCCCCCCAGCTCCCTCAGCCGCCCCCCAGCACACTTGTGCTCCAGACCCTGCCCCAGCCCCGCTGCCCTTCTCTGGACACGCTCCAGCCCCTCCATGTCCTTCTTGTCCCGAGGGGCCCAAACCTGGCCCCAGGATTCGCGGGGTGGCCTCACCAGTGCCGAGCACAGGGGCACCATCCCTGCCCTGCTCCTGTGGCCACACCACCCCTGACACAAGCCAGGGTGCTGCTGGCCCCCTTGGCCACCTGGGCACGCTGCTGGCTCATGCCCAGCCGCTGTCAGCCAGCACCCCCAGGCCCTTCTCCGCCGGGCAGCTCCAGCCACCCTTCCCCAGCCTGTGGCGGTGCCTGGGGTCGGTGTGACCCGAGGGCAGGACCTGGCACTTGCCCTTGTTAAACCCCACACAGCTGCCCTAGGCCCATGGATCCAGCCTGTCCAGGTCCCTCTGCAGAGCCTGCCTGCCCTCCAGCAGATCAATGCTCCTGCCCAGCTTGGTGTCACCTGCAGACTGACTGAGGGCGCGCTCCATCCCCTCGCCCAGATCACCGATAAAGAGGTTAAACAGGACCAGCCCCAGTGCTGCTCTCCGCAGCACGCTCGTGACCGGCCGCCAAGTGGATGTAGCTCCGTTCACCGCCACGCTCTGGGCCCGGCCATCCAGGCAGCGTTTCACCCAGCTACATGCATCACACGTTCCTCTTCCCTTAGAGAGTACATCTAACCCTCTGTGAATTCTTGCATACACACGTGAGTCAGAAATAGATATTATTACGTGACATTATCCTGACCTCCTGATAACTTGATTGTATCTTTGGAAAAAAGAATTACTCCTTCAGTCATATTGCTCTAACATATTTACATGGACCATTCTTTTGGAATCCTCAGAGAATGTTTGAATTATATGTTTCTCTAATTCAAACATTCAATTTGAATGAATTTGAATGAAGAACATTTTTGAACTCAGAATGAGTCTGAAACTCAGAACAAATATTGCTCCTGTGAGGAATATTTCACACTTATTTTAAAACAGTGTTACACTGCAGTGGATCAGATATTCTTCTTTGTTTCTAACTGTGTTATTTTAAATTTGTAATACAACAAAATGAAATGCAATTAAATTCTTGGCTATTTCCTCTTCTTTTTCTGTTCCTAATATTAACTTCTCTTTTCTGGGCAGTTCTCCCACTTTTTTTCTGATTCTGGCAGTCAGGCTATTGCTAACGCAACAATTTGTTAAGTACACTGGGAGATTTTAGATGCATACATTGTAATCAGTTTGACATGACTGCTTTGACTTAGATTTCCTGTGCTGATGATCAATAATTTCTGAGTAAGTAAGCATACTGGGTGTCCAGAGATCAGGTAGATCACCACTGAAAGAAGGAGAGGGCCGATTAGTGTCCTAAGAGCATGAAAAATGACTACCTAATCGGCTATTTTTGTGCATTCAACAAACATAATATTCCTTGGTAAGTTTACCTACTGGTACTAGAGCTAAGAGGCATTTTTTAGCAGTGCTCTCAGAAAGGTCTTTGGTTTAGCATTAAAAGCAAGAAAAAAAAGTTTATCTTAAGTATTTCCCAAATCTTGGGGGGGTATGGGGGAGCTGTGTGTTTTATATGAGGAAATTCTAATTTGGAGTTGCCTGCTGATCATTCCTGAGTGGGAGTGCTAGTCTGAGATTGTGTGGCATAGTCCTCAATTAATACAAAATCAATATGATGTCACAAATATTCAAGGTTTTGAATACAAGTAAGCATTAAGCATCAGGTGCGTGCAAGTGATTGAGAAGGAAATGATAAACTCTGAATGTGTCTTAAAATAATAAAATTACTCTGTCTAGAAACTGTCTAGAAACGGTGTTATCGCTAACTGCCAGATCATGAGACCTCCATTTACACTGCTAAGCTCTTGCTCACTGAAGGGGATCTATTGCTATCAGTGGGCCTGATTTTAAGTGCTTGTTTACGAAAGACTGACACAGAATACCTGAAACTTCTACATGTGCCGTTTGAAATTAATCTCTTCTCTGTTTTCAAGTACGTAGCACAAGAAGGGCTGGCTGTAAGAGCTTGCTGCAAAGAAGAGAATTCCTACAACCGCATACAAAAATTAAGAAAAAAAAATCAGTCAGACGCTGGTACATGGCACCTAGTAAAAGAGCTTTGAATTGTATCCATTGAAGTATGTTTGTAGCTTAAATGTTTGATAAATAACAGGGATCTTTTTATTCTTTGCCAGCTGTAAGGATTTGTCACTCCTCATTTAGTACTCTTGGTGTGAACAATACAACAGGTTTTTATAATAAGCATTTTATAATAAGTTAATAACTAACAGAGTCTTTATGCAGATATTTCCCTATAGAGACTTTTTTCCTTCAAAACTCCCCACATGTCAGACCAATACAATGATTTTTAGGCACTGTGCTCTAAATGAGTATAACAAGACAAAACCTGATGTATATAAGACTCTCATTTAAAGCCACTGAAAGCTTTAACTGCACACAGTTTATGAGATTAAATCCTCGCAGTAATCCTTGTTAACGAAATCCATGTTCATGAAAAAAGCATTCATACGCTTACGTACAGCGTAGGGTTCCTTCAAATAGCCTGAGTGAGCAGCTGAAGATAGCATGGTAGTATCTTAATGTGATTTCACTTACAGATCCCTTCAGATGGGTAACCGTGCCTCACTGTAAGCACGGGAAGTCCAAGTGTGCAAGTGCAGAAAGGCCATTCATCTGTGTGCATACGCCGTGAAGAAGGTAGCAGTAGCAGGACGGGTAGAGCTTTTACTGACTGACCAGAACTGCTGTACGGCTAAAGTAGAGTAGCTAGCCCAAAGTAAAACTCCCCCAAAGGCTCGTAGTGCGAACGATGTGTCATCAGCACCCTCTGTTTCATACTGTCCTGCCGAGCTGCACTGCTAGCTGACGGAGGCAGAGCCGGAACGATTCCCATCACACGTCACCTTTAGTAATTGCGAGTGACTCGCTAACTGTGTAGTGTCAGTCAGGCTAAAATGTAATGTTTAATGCAAATGGGACAGGAACCAAAAAATGGAATAGGTTCCAGGCAAAAATATTTAGAAGCAACCTTCTAGCTGTCAACACCAGAGAAGTGGCCAACTTCCAGCACTGGGAGGGGAAAAAACAACAAAAAAATAAAAGCAAAACAAACCATTTTTCCATTTCGGAGGCACCTAATAAAAACCCAGCATTTTTTACAATAGCTTTCTATCTGGCTTGTTTTGTTTTACCTTTTTAAATTTTTTTTTATCTGAAAGAAGGGTGATTTGATGTTTGTTACTTTTTTTATACTATTTCCAAACTTATGCTCGATGAACAAAGGCAAATAATTCTGTTTTCCTTGTTTCCCTTCCTTATTTTTGAAAGCAGGAAGGAGAGAGAAAAAGAAGGCAAAGCTCTGGTAATTTGTTGGAGTTCAAGTTCATATTCAAGGATTATTCCCAAGAAACAAAGGAATGTTAATTTAACTGAACTGTTTGTAGTTACATTTAAAATTAACAACCTGGCCTCAAAAAAATGCTGCCTGTTACATCAGCTCCAGCGAATTTTACAGATGGGATTTATTATCACCTCATTTAATATTGTGTGTAATACATTTAAGTTTTAAAGAACAGCTGTAAATGAGGTTTCAAAGAAAAATGGCAATGTAACAGATTTGCAGGTCTTTTATCAAGAAAATAGGATGTCCTTGGTCGTGTGTGCGTGTGTGTGATGTACACGTGCCGTATATACAGGCATTGTAATAAAATCTAACCTCTCAGCCAACAGTTGCGGTAGACTTTGGTCTGTGAACAGCTATGTTTTGAAGGTTAAAAATTATAATTGGTGTATCAACCTATTTCTTAACCAAGCTGCATATGTGCTACTATAACCATGGGCTTTCAAAGAATCAAGGAGACATTGATTTCTATGGAAACTTTGACCTGTAGCGAATTCTGCTTTCACAATTTATTGCTTTTACAGTGCTTCGGTCTGGCAGGCTCTGAATATCTTTCTCTAGCTATATTATGCAATGGGCCTGGGTTATGGAATATTATATTAAGGGCCCCTGGAATTCTTCAATCCCTGAAATCTTTGCAGGAAGATTAAATGAATTCTGCAGCAGGTTCTTCTAAATTCTATAGTAATAATATCCAGGCTGTCTAGACTTTTGTTCTTTGGAGTCTATAGTTGTACTGTCACATAACTAATTAGAGAAAGTTGGCACATAGACACAGGGTAGGGTTTCTGCTGATTTACTGAAGAGTCCGCTCGGCAACTTGTAGGCTTTAGCCATCGTATGAAAATGAAGGATATTGGTGGTGTTCTCCTGGGTGGATATAGTGCCTACCACTGGCTTTGTTACGCTTTTATCACCACTTAGGTAGTCATCTTTAAAATCTAATTATCCTTATAAGCACGTAAAAGGTACTCATTTTATCCAGAATACGAATCAGAAGGATGGTATTTTGCTAATACTAACCCTCCCACGCTAGTTGTGGGAAGTCTTTCTGAACCTCAGATACATAAATCAGACATGTAAGTAATTGCTGCATTATTTTTCAGTGCTTTTTTTTTGTCAAGCTGAAAAAGAAAAGTAAGCTTTCTCTTAATGAAATAATACTAGAAAATCTCATTATTTTACAATAAGAAACTACAGCTTGAGCTCTCAGCTCTGGTCCTGTCCCATTGTTATGTAGCATCCTAGTTTTTGCAACTACCAAGATCACTTGTTCTTGGAAAAAAAAATAATTTAAAATGTTTTGAATAATTTGTGAAGTTTGCTGCTGTGGAGAGGGTCCCGCAGAGCTGCTCAAGCAATCTTACCTGCTCTCCCCTGGACAAAGGTCACTGTCGCCTGGCAGGGTTATTGTTCTGTTAAGATTCTGTGAAAGAGAGATCCCAAAAATCTGTCTCTACAACCGAACTGTCTGATGTTCTCGTAGAAGTAGGGAACTAGACCATAATATTTCAGATACTGGAAAAAACAGTAATTTCCGCACTGATTCCTTCATATAATGCCCTTACAGCCTGGTAAGAATCCATACTTTTGCCTTTTTACCAATGCTGGCAGGTGACAGTAGGGATGTCTTTTATCAGTGACAGAAACTTTTAGCTGATAAATAGACTGCAAATGGACTGCTTTATGGTTGTACTTCTCTAATACACCCTATTTTGAAAGCATTAGTAAGATTATATGGTTAAAAGGAAAAGAGAACGTTTCAAGAAGAGAGATAATAGCTAAGACTTTTTATGAAGTCACAATTAAGTTGATAAGCAGCCCATAACATTTATTGCTTATAATGATAAAATAATTCATTCCTTACTTTCCAGGCCCTCAATGATTTACGTCATTGAGGAAATCTGACACCCTGCTCGCTGCAGGGGGTTGGTCCGGATGACCTCTAAAGGTCCCCTCCAACCCAAACCGTTCTGTGATTCTATGATAGCTAACTGGAGTTTTTCCTTATTCCGATTTCTGCTGTGGAATCTAAAAAAGGCTCTGAACGGGCGGAACCAAATGTCGTGGTTTAGCCCGGATCAACAACCGAGCCCCACGCAGCCGCTCTCTCACTCCCCCCCGGTGGGATGGGGGAGAGAATCGGAAGAGTAAAAGCGAGGAAACTCATGGGTTGAGATAAAGACAGTTTAACAGGGAAAGAAAGAGCCGCGCACGCCAGCAAAGCAAACCAAGGCATCCATTCCCTGCTCCCCACGGGCAGGCGGGTGCTCAGCCATCTCCAGGAGAGCAGGGCTCCATCACGCGTAACGGTGACTGGGGAAGGCAAATGCCATCACTCCCAACGTCCCCCCTTCCTCCTCCTTCCCCCAGCTCTATACACCGAGCATGACACCATACGGTGTGGGACATCCCTGGGGTCAGTTGGGGTCACTGTCCCGGCCGTGTCCCCTCCCAGCTTCCCGTGCCCCCGGCACAGCACGGGGAGCTGAAACAGCCCTTGGCTGGTGTAAGCGCTGCTGAGCAACAACTAAACATCTCCGCGTTATCACCGCTGCTCCAGCACAAACCCAAACCACAGCCCCATACTGGCTGCTGCGAAGAGAATTAACTCTACCCCAGCTGAAACCAGGACACCAAATATAGCGATTATTACCATGAGGCTAACTAAAGCCATAATTACATCAAGAGAAAATCGGTAAAATTGGAAAGGGACCTTGGTAGTCTACTGCTTTCCTGCAAATGGGCTCTCCATTTTCTTTTTTTGTTAGTCAACGCTTTATTTTTTCAGTGTTGCAAAGTCTTTTCATATCAAGAGGCTATGTTTTCAGCGCAGATACCCCACCTTGTGCCTTACTACTCAGTGAGGTGTGTTTTACAGCAAATCCTGGACGTGTACGTACACATAAACTTTCTTAGTCTAGAATGTCACTGTGGAATGTCTGCGAGGTTCACGGAGGACTTTTCGATGACTGAATTCACCACACACTTCTCATTGTTAGCTGGGCTGTTCCTGGTTGTAGAACAGTGAATCTGAGCGGATGGCCGGGCAGCTGCTCCAGCCGGCAGGCATGCGGCTCACTGGAGCAGATTCACCATGGAGCTCTGCATAGCCTGGTTCTCCACACTTGCTGTGGCACGCCGCAAAGCAGCGAATGTTTCCTCAGATCTGATCAGCTCCTTTTAATGGTCTTGGAGGATTCTGCATAGGGTAGCTTATTTGGTAGAGTAACCCTTCTGTACCATGTTTTCATGCTAGGCATAACTGGCGGGCAAGGTACTTTATGATTCTCAGGCAGCTTATTTCATATAACCATGAGGCTGATTCAAAAGCCTCTGATTTTAATTACGAGCACATTCCCGAAATAAAGAGAAATTAAAACGTTCACAGACTTTAACTTTTTTCGTTCCATATTGAGAGGAATTACTCGACTCTGCATTGACTTTGTGAGTTAAGTACTGGCTTTGACAACAACTTAGTGTCTATTTCAAACAAGTATTTGTGATCCAAACTAAATAGTGAGACTCCAAGTTGATCCGTTTTTCTTACAAGCGGTACTTGTATGCTTAATGTTAAGTATGCCTGAATAGCTTGCTGGATGCTCCTCTTCACCTCTGGGCAGCTAAGGCAGAGACCTAGCTCTCTGCTTTCTCATCCCTAATATGCAAGTGATGTTAAATGTCTGATAAACGCCGTTTAGAATGCATTGCATTAAGTGTTAGCCAGGATAAAAAAAAATGTTATAAGGCAGCAGATTTTTTTTTCCTAAGTGCTAAATAGGCTTTTAGCCCTTTTGGGGGCAAGTTAAGCAGGCACGTTGTTGCAAGTAATAAGATGAAGAAGTGGCTGTGTGTATCTGATACCACACCACAAATTCTCTGCCTTCTACTGTCATCCCGCTTATCTCTGACATCAAATCATGGTGGAAGACTGGCTCAGCAGAGACATCAAACATTTGACTTGTGCAACACGCTCTGTGTCATCTACCAGCTTTGTGAAGTTGCCCGAGCAGTCTTTCCCAACGGAGGTGGCCACGACAATCTCACAGGGAAGGAGACAGAACTAATCTATGTAGACAGCTGCCTTTTGTACTTTTTTTTGGCTCTATGCACTTCTCAGAGGACTTCAAGGGTGCTCAGGTGTATTTGTAAATTTTGCTCTGTTCTCCTGTCTCCTTCCCCACCTTTGTCCTCCCTCTCTTGCTTTCATAATTCCTTCCTGTGAGACTTCCCTTTTTCCTGCAATTTTCATACAAGAATAATGTTATGCACATATGTGTATATGTTTAGATACCTCAGTGTGGTTTTAGAGACCAACTATTAGAATTGTTAATAAACCATGACTCCATTTATCCATATTTTCATTTAAAGTTCTCGGGACTTGTGCAGCTAGTGCTTAATTTATGACTCCAGGTCATGAAGTATGGCCAGGTTAAGTATTTGTAGTTTATTCGCAGAGAACTTTATAAAATTCTATTTCAGTCTCACAAAGTCAAGCAGTTAAAATCAAAGACTCTGTTTGTGAAGGCTGAAGTCGTCCTGGGAAAAATTCTCAAAGAGTGTAGATTTGTCCAACAAATATCTTAGAATGATAACTAAATCACAATAATGGTATCTGCAGTAATGTATGTGGAGTTGCGTGTGCTGAGGTGATCGTCCTGGTCTGAAATGAAAGCTCTTCACCGACGAGTGAAACAGCGCTGCCGGTGCGTCACGTACAAACGCTCAAAGAAGCCGTTCAATTCACAAAGACAGAAAAGTAAAAGCAAAAAAATAGAAAAAGGAAAGCAATAATTTATTAGAAATATTTTCATAGCGGATGTGAAGGAAAAAGAGGAAAATGAACATTTGAGATGCCAAATGTAAAATCAGGCAATTCCTCGATAAACTTCTCGCGCGTGAGTAGCCAGCAGCAATTTATACTGTGCAAGACTTCTGCGGGCCTCCCTCTGTGCGGGCCCAGGACAGGCAGGCAGGCGGGGCTGGGAAGCGCAGTCAGTGGATCAGGATCGGCTTTAACCAGTTGAGGGACACCCAAGCCAAGTGGTAACGGCATGCCGAGTGCTTCTTGCAAGCACACAGTCCAACAAAACCCAGTGCCAAAATTCCGTGGCATTCAAGATCAGCACAAAGCAAGCTCCAGAACACTGGCTGTATTCCCCACCTGGGCTCTCTTAGCACACCACACTAAGCAGCAGGAGTTTCGGGAGCAGTTCTGGTGTTGCTCCCACTAGCTGGCACGCTGTATACATGGTGAGCCGTACGGGCATCTCAGAAAGGCGTGTATGTTCTGGGACGTACAGCAAGGCAATAACCTGAGCTCAACAGGGTAAGGACCGGCGTTCGACACCCCCATCTCCAGTGGTTGCTCCAAAAGAGTTACCTCTTTGGCCTTTCAGCTGCTGATTCTCTAGCCTGTTCCTCTGCTCCCCTTCCTTTTAACTTGGCTGGTGAAAGAGGGAGGGCAGAGCGCTTTGGGAACGCTTTGCTGGAGATGGGGGATGAGTAGCCCAGGCCGACAGTGGCTGCACAAAACCTCTCAAAGCACTCAGACTCCTGAGGGAGTCATGTAAGGAATGAAAGGGGGAATTTCTCTGTATGTTGAGCAGGTTTTGTAGGAAGGTGTCCAAATCAGGAAGCATTAGTGAGCTAATGAAAATAAAAGAGACAGGCCAGAACCACTGGCAGGGGAAGTTCCAGTATTTCTGGAAGCTTAAAAAAAATATATTCCAACTCTAAATTAATCTGAGACACACATGAGTCTATAAAGTAAAATGTGTTAAGAGTATTGTAAAAAACATTTGCAATGGATAGCCATTATGTGCTAAGTATTTCCTGGTTTATGTTAAATAAGTTAGTAAAAATACTGTAGAACTAAGCGAATTGCAAAAGTTGTTTGATTTTTTTACAGTTTGAGGGTTTTTTGCTTCTTTCTGTGATTTTTCTTTTTGAAAGGAAGGAGCATTACAAATTATTCTTCACTATTTTAAAATATTCTCCAATGTTGTTAATTTGTTAAAGGCTGCTGTTCTGAGAGATGTAAAGCAATTTCGGAAATACAGAGATAGTTGTGAATTTTCCCAGCTGTACATTCCATCAGTTTTGATATTTTCTCTTTAAAGACAAAACATGCTCAGGTGTACTAAGAAATATATTCCTTTGCCCCATTTTTTGTAAAAACAGAACAAAATTACATTAGAAGTACCTAAAATGTTAAAAATCCCCGCTTCTGGGGAAATAGGGTGAGACTGAAGTTAATGGGTTTTGACCAAGAACATGTGCCAATTTTCAACAACCTTATTTTTATGACAGCATAAGAAGCTCCCGAATGAGGAAATTTATAGTGGAAACGTTGGCAGGAATTTACCTAACGCTGTTTAAATGGCACCACTATGTTAAGAAGTGCACTGGATACCAGACAGCTTTCTGCGGAGAATGATAAACATACAAGGTCTCAGTAGGGGATCTCAGCAGAGCCTTTTTTATTACCCAGAATAGTGGGTCTCTTTACTGTGATGTTGTTTTTACACATGATACATGGGAATAGAGATGAAAATAACATTTTTTAGCTGTTAAAATTTTTATTTCAGCATATTCTATAGTGTGTATTTACACGGTGCTTACTTAATTATTTTTTATTCCAGTAGCCGAGTCTCTGGTACAGTCTTTTTTATTTTATTTTATTTTCCCCCTTCTTTGAGAGTACAGATGTGATGCAAACTCTCAGAATTATATTGTTGATCACTTGCATGCTGAGCTGCATGCTGGTAATAGGAAGTGCCCTGAATTAAATCTTAGGAATTTAGACTGGTTCCCAGCGAAGAAGTAAACAAACAGCATGAGAATGACAGAGCAGGAGTTACACCTTCCCACCCTCTGCTTTCCAAACCAGACAGCATTTTTAAGCCGGAATTTTGCACCTAGTCTATGTGGTATTAATTTGCATTGTTTTGTCATGTGAGCAATGGTCAAGATGTTTTCCAGAATAGCAGCAGAAATGAAGTAAATATGTTATTTATAACCACAAATGTTAATGTAATATCTAAGTACTATGTGCCTGGTTTTGTTTTCTGAATGAAAACTCTGTACTTCGGATGAACCGTAGGCAATCTTTGTATTTAATCTGCATCTGCTTTCCTGCAGGGTGAGATCCAGCAGCTGTTGATTATAGCTGACCCCAGAGCTGCATATGACTATTGTGAGCATTATAGCCCAGACTGTGATTCCCCAGTGCCCAATGCTGCTCAGGCTCAAGATCCTCAAGTTGATGAGGTGAGTAATCAGTCAGGTATTACTGGATTTACTGCACATTAGTGGTAGTGCTGGGTACAAGGTACCCAAGGAGCATTTACAGCCAAACAGCTTGTGTTGTCCTAGGCATGAGGGACGAAGGCTGCAGGAGTGCATTCATTTTTGCTGATAGCAAAATCATTTATGTCAAGCATTTGAAGGAGCCTATCACACTGGTATCTCAATAACCAGCATGCTTAATTAAGTTAAACTGTAATTCCTTAAAAAATTATAGCAATATGAGCTCGTTTAGTTGTACCTCTTTGTTCTTCCAGTGTACGTTTCCGATTTCGCTGAGCCTGAGTACCATCAAATGCCACATTTGAAAGATACGGGAGCTATGAGTATTCTGCAGATGTAAACTTCTTCTGCTAGAAATGCCATGTATTCTAATGAGCTGTGTCCAGTGAACAAATGCATGTACACACAAAATTATTTCAGCCAGCTCCGCTTGTAGCTGGTAAATATCAACAGGGACAAAATGGAGTTGGAATTTTTCCCAGAAACACAAAAAAATGTTTACAGAAACCATTTGTCACTGTAGACAGTTCTCACTGCCATAAACTGAGTAATTCACTGAAGGCAAGATAGTTCTGAGGGTCAGCAGTTGTATGTGGTGTTGCACACGTTCTATATACTTGCATCAAACACTGTGGAAGTGGAGAGCTTTTACAAAACGTAGCTAGTCGTAACTGAGCTTGGCTCTGGACAGTTAGTATGCGCTCAGCTGTGTGTGTGACTGGCTATTGTTACTGATTGCTCAAGAGAGCACCCTTAAAGACTTGCTGAATTGTTCTCAGATGCCTGCTTTGAGCCAATTGTGAGACAGAACTTTTCCTAAATACATGATAACTTCATCTGTTGTTACTATTTATTCTTTCTGACTGAAAATTATGTCATGAAGTGACTAATGTCCACAGGGCCCAGAACTTAGTTCAGAGGGACTCCCAGTTCAAAGGGACTCCCACATCCGTCGCATCAGAGGTATCGTTCCAGGTGCGTCAAGGCAAGGCCACATAGGCAGAGGCCTTTCCGCTACATTACAGTGCGTGGAGTCTGGTCTCTTCATGAGGGCCCTGCAGCACCTTCTGTCTGTGCGCCTGGCTACGTGCATCTCCGTGCTCTATATTCCAAAACAGAACAGGCTGAAAGCATATTGTTAATATTTCATGGGAAGAAAAGAAAAGGTAGCAAAATCAAATTAATTTTTTTTTCTCGTTATTACATTTCAAAGAAATGTGAAATTTTGCTTGGGAAGTTTCCTGGGCCTTGCTGCTATGTGACTTAGCACTCTGATTCTTCTATTTCCTGTGTGAAGATCTGGAAGGTTTGAATAGGACAGTGCTTCTGCTTCGAAATAAGACTGAAGAGTAGTCAATCTAATAAACTCATCTTTGTGGGAAAAGGTTGTTAAAATCATCCCTTGGTCTCTTTCTTGAAGAGGAATATATATGAATACTTAAAATGCTGTAACTAAGTTGGGACTACTGTCACCTCCAAACTCACATCAACTCCCAAGCAGGAGGTGACGTGGCTCAGAGAGACTGCAAACCTTTGTTTGCTCTGGCCACCACTGGTGGCAATGGTGGCTCCTGGCCTTCGGTGTAATGCATGTGGACAAGGCTCGGAGTCCCCAGAAATTAGTTGGGATCAGACTGTAGATTCAGAATCTATTCTAGATGAAGAAGAGTGAATACTTGTGCTTGATTATTAGCAATGACAACTGGTGAATTATTAGAGTGTAATTCAATGTTTCTAAAGGATGTAGAATATTAATAAAATAGCCCAGGGATTCCATTCCCTCCATAGTGGATGACTAGCTGAATCTCCTGCTGTCAAATATTATGTTTATACTGTATCAAAGCTGTTTAACACCAGCATCAGTTGAGAGCACTCATTTGTAGATCAAAATAAAAATTAATTATAAAAACTACGTGCACATACATGCTCATCACAGAGAATTCCCAGTTATATACTACACATCTATTGAAAACAGCCTGTGAGCGCCAAACAAGGAAAGGGAACCACAAAATCAAACGATTTACGGTGTTCTCCTTGAGCATCCTGAGCAGAGACCATCTATAGCCTAATGCAACTGCCACTAGCGTCAGCAAATATCATCAAATTCAGCAGCCACTGCAAAAATGCTCTTGGGGTTAGTGGTTTTTTAATGTGTTTTTTTCTAAGGCCTATTTTTTTGCCCTGTGGTAACACATATAGTTTGTGGGAGCACCTACAGAGAAAAAAGTAAAATCAAAGATCTTAGTTTGTAATGTAACATTTTAAAATGAATTTGAAAAAACTTGAAAAGAGCTAAAAGATTTCAAAACTGGAGAAGTGCCATTTCTGTTTGCTTCCATTCATTGCTCTGAGCGGTGACTGAATCATTTTGCTTTCTGAACTAAGACACAATTTCCTTGTTGCTATCCATGAGCTTATATGTGTAATTTCATATGAATATTCCCAGTGAAGTCAATGGATCTCTTTAACACGTTGTGTAATAGTAATCTGCAATGATCACATCAGCAATACTACCAGTGCGATGACTATGCAGTGGAGTAAATGACTGACTGAATTGCCCAGAATTACGGAATTGTCTGCTAAATGATAAAAAAAAACTTGTTAAACCTCGTTATCTTTTGAGATGCAGCCTATCAAATCACGTAGATTATTCATTTTGAGGGAATAAATGAAACAAGTCTTATTTAGGTACTGGAAAGAGTTATGGAAGATAGCAATGCCAATTTTTTTGAACTATGATTTCAAAATTAAATAAGGCGTTAAAAGGTAAAAATATAATTACAGGCAGTCTATATGGAAAACAATGATTTCAAGATGCCTGATTGCATGTTTTGAGGAGATTACGCGTTTGATAGGGATATCTGATGGAATTCATAGACTTAGACCTTTGTAAAGCTGCTGATTTGTCAACTTATGATATTTGAATAAAAAAAAGGCATTGCATGGCAGAGTTAAAGTACTTGACAAAGATTCAAATGTGGCTGCCCTGTTACAGATATTGCTATAAACTGAGAGCTATCACTGAATTAACTTTTTAGTAGAGTTTCTTAGGAATTGTGCTAGCATTATAGAAATGAGCGTAAACTGGATGCCATTAATATTTGTCAGAGGCATGACATTGCAGAGCAGCAAACGACGATAACACAGCTAAAGGCAAAGATGCACACACACAAGGAAAAGACAGACATGCAGGGCAAACGCAGACACCTAGGAAGTGCACACTGCGACACAGCCCGCGTGCCTGTGGTAACAAAAGAACCTTTCGTGTGCAGCCGACTGTCCCCATCTGCGGGCTTCATCTGCTCCTGTAGCAGTGAAAGCAATTTTGGGGGTACATGATTGACCAGACTGGGATACTAATCAAGCTGACAGCCAACATGGCAAGTTTACTGTTGATTGATTTCCTGATTTCATCTCCCATACCTCTGCTATGGAGACAGGCTGAGAGAGCTGGGGTTGTTCAGCCTGGGGAAGGGAAGGCTGCGGGGAGACCTTATTGTGCCTTCCAGTGCTTAAAGGGGGACTGCAGGAAGGGTGGGGGCAGCCTCTTTAGCAAGGCCTGGTGTGACAGGACAAGGGGTAACGGCTTTAAACTAAAGGAGGGTAGGTTTAGACTGGATATAAGGAAGAAATGTTTTACCCTGAGGGTGGTGAGACACTGGCCCAGGCTGCCCAGAGAGGTGGTCGATGCCCCATCCCTGGAGATACCCAAGGCCAGGCTGGACGGGGCTCTGAGCACCCTGCTCTGGTTGGGGCTGTCCCTGCTCACTGCAGGGGTTGGACTGGATGGGCTCTGAAGGTCTCTTCTAGCCCAAACCATCCTGTGATTCCATGATTCTATGTTTTCACCCCAAATCTTACGGTGGAAAGAGGGAGGAAAGAACACCGGGTTAAAGGCTAGGCTGGATTGTGTCTTTCAGTGTCAGCTTTGGCTTAAGCCAGCAGAAGCTGAAAATATTTGTTGGACAGTAACCTCAGAAGACTCTGGGTATTAAAGTAGGGAAACAGTTTGTACATGAGCACTCAAAGCAAAACTGGCAAAAAAACGCAGTGCATGTCTTGGTTTGTAAACAAAGGAATAAAAAAGCAGATGCGGTATTACTTCTGTATGTGCTGTCTGTTGAAACGTGTACTGGAACATCACATACCATCGTGGTGTTCAGTCACTGAAACAAATATTGCAAAAATGGAAATGATTCAAATAAAAGCTATGTAACTGTTGTAGCTTTGGGAATTGGAAAACTTAACGTTTGACTTGTCGACAATAATGACAAAAGCTTGAGATATTGCTCAGTTTGAATATGCAAAGAACCTTCATGAAAAGAAAATACTGGCTGCAGACGAATGGGTTGGGGGGAGAAAAGAAAGAAAGTTAGATGATTTCAGATGGGAAAAGATCTACTGAAATTTTTAGGAACGAAAGAACAAATGACCAAAACGGTGTCTCTCTAGATACCTTCAAGCTAAGGATAGATACTTTTCTAAAAGTTTTGGGAAATGTCTCTTATACTTTAGTTGGCTCAATTACAGGGTGACTGTAAGAAGTTTTGAAGTCTGGAAGTACACAGGAGTTAGTCAAGGTGATCTAAGAGTCCCTTCTGGCCTTACATCTCTGAGCCTTTGAATTATTGCAGACCAGAATAAGAAGCTGATACTTGGCTTAGAGGAAAGGGAAAAACCGTGTGATTGCAGAGCCTGTTAATGTGCGTTTCCAGCACTGACTACAAAACCCAAAGGAAGTGGTTGATTTTTGTCAGTGAAATAGTAAATTATGTTTGTGGAGTTGCACCTATGTAGCTGAATAGGATTTCTCTTGATATCGCGCACCTTTGTAGTCTCCTGGCAAGGTCACAGCCTGGGAACGGAATTTTTCTGAAAAGTTGGATGACTTTTAGACCACTAAAGAAACATCTGGAGAGAAAGATTTGTCTAAGGTGATGTAGGTTTAAAGGCAAAAGTACTTCATTTAGCTGAGTGTAACCCTCATCACCCTAGGCACTGTTTCTTTCTGCAAAGGAGCAATCAAATACCCAACGTTGTAGTTTTTTGGGCATTTCTTTCAATAGCAGTGCTGGCTTAAATGAGTCCTTCCCTTTTCTGTGCTCACTTCCACCCTATGACGTCTTTCCAGTTGAGCTGCTAGAATTGTTTATGCGTTTGTTGGGGGCAAGGTCTGAGACTTCGTCCAGACTAAAAATAACTTACCAACCATAGAAAGGGGAAAATGATGGAATATACTGTAGTGATCTTCCATTAAATGAGCTTGAGCATGCACGTCACATCACTGCAACATCAGGAGTGCAGTATTTGCTTTATAAATGTTTAGGTTTGTGTCAAGATCTTGAGACCTTGACTTTGCTCTCATATGTAGGTTTACTGGTTTACATCTAAGTGTCTTTACTGATGATACCTTAAGTGCTGCATTGAGATTTTCTTTTTCTTGCTGCATTTTCTTTTTACTTCGGCATCAGATTCCAATTGGGATTTGGGTGATGCAACGGAGAGGATTTCAGTGGCTACTTTTTACTTGCAGGGTCCCTTCATCCCTGAATTAAGCGCTGAGGTTACCCTAAATAAAGCTCAGGAAAAATCTAGCGTCTCACAATGGGACTCACAAAAGCAGGAAGCTGTGAATAAAGACATAGAGCTAGCCAGCCTATGAAGGGAGGACATATCCTAAATTCTACCCTTTTCTACAATCTTACTCAGCTGTGCTGTCTTCATCCCCATGCCATTCTCCTGCCTGACCAAGGTCAACCGCCTGCATCCTCTTCCATCGCCTCTCCCTTCCTATAGGGGGTTGGGTAGGAGTGACCCAAGGACTTCAAGATATAAGCTTTGGAGCTGGATGCTGTATTTCTACTTCCATTTTAATTATATCAGTACCTTTCTGGATCCAAGTAACTGTGATATATGTCTAAACAAGGTTTATTTAACTGGGTAATCTTTAACTGCCTTTTATGTACAGGCTCTGCAAAGTCTGTTGAATGTGGCTGTTTGCCAGAAGTGTGGGGCTTTCTGTGGGCAGTTCAGGCTAAGCAGTTAGAAGAGAGATGCGTGTGAGTGGCATTCCGGTACAGAATGCTTTTATTCCTCTGTGTTTTCTTCCACCTTCATCAGACCTAAGTCTGAAATTTAAAAATGGGAAAGCAATAGATTAATAGTGATACCCACACATTTTACTCTGTTGTTTATTGTTTATTTCCACCGTCACAACATGCTTTAATTGAAGTGTGCATCAGTCGTCCTTGTTCCTGCTTGTGAATAGCTAGGCATGGATCTCTGTAACTTGTCAAGTACAGGGTAATGACCTCAGCAGATAGCACTACACCAAAAAGGTGTTGCCTACAAGTTGCTTAAAAAATTGTGCTGAATCTGTAGTTGCTTCTGGAGGAAAAAGAAGATTATAGAAAATTATAGAAAATGATTATAGAAAATGTTCAAATTTGAACACAGCAAGGGAGGGAGAGTACTTCCAAATGGACCAACCCAGATCATTACTTGATGAGCACCAACTCTCAGTTCTCAGAACTTCCAAGCAAAGAAAAGGCATTGTGTTTGATTTACAACAAGGAGGAAGTGGCCAGACCTTTTAAGGAACGTATTTTATCCTGAAATATACTCGTTAAGTGTTGCATGTTATTGTCTCTTGTCAGAGGAGGGTTGCTAGAGACTTCACAGTGTTTGGTGCAATTAAGTAGCTTTTGGATAAGGAGAATTAAGTGGAGAACAAACTGGCCAGGAACTTTAGAGAGTAACTCGAATAGTGCACTAGCATGCTTTCAGTCTGGTGTCACAGGCATTTTACCATGCAAAATCTGGCCTGCAAATTTCGGAGGGTTTTTACATAGAGAAAGCAGACAAACTGAGGGGCAAAGAGGTGCAAACAAGTAAACTGGTAGGAAGCAGGGAGAGGAAATGAGTGAGAAACGTGAGCTCTCTGTACTAGATTGTTACCTGTCCATCATAGAATTTTACAGAACAAAGTCTGATGGTTAAGAATATGGTATCTTCATGAACCCTGCAATGTCTTGGAAAGGCTAGCAGCAGTGGCTCCAGGGTGACTCACTGACTGTTAGAATTAAATGACAGGATGAATTACGGTGGAGCCACTGGTGCTAGCCATCCCGAGTCATTGCAGGGTTCATGGACACAGGGGCAGATTAGCCATTTGGCTGAATAGTGTCTGTGGGTCAAAAAGGTCTTTTGTTTTGTTGATTTTATTTAAGCTTTTTGCTCTATTCTGCTGGTTTTCTTCAGAGTTTTTTTTTTTATACTGAGCTTTAAGATTAATTCAGTAATCATTATTTGTTTCATGCTGAATGTAGAATTAGGTTTTAAGATCAAATGTGGGGATGGAATTATATTTTAAAATTATCAGGATTACTTTTCCTAAGGAAGTTACGCACCTGTGCTTTTCTTATAAATACCTTGTGAATAGTCTGGCCTCTGTCTTGTTTTCAAAACCCTTTCTGCTATAAATGGAAATGTATTAAATTCAGTTTCAGTTCAGTCACATATGCTTGGCCAGCTCACAGAAATTAGGGCAGGGAAAGACCTAGCCAGTTGTCATCTTCCTTGATGTTGGGCAGTGTATTTCCTGAAGTGTCATCAGGTGTAGCTTTCAGTGGACCCAGCTATCAGGCTTTCAGATCTTCTCTTTGGAAGATTCTTTTGCAACCCAATAAATCACGCTGTCTGACTTCTGCTGAAGAAATTGCTCCCTGAAGGAACTCTGCTACGTTTATTTTGGACCTATCCCAAACTAATGAATTACTTGAAGAATTGAAATGTTTGCCTTTAATGAAATGAACTTGGTAAAGGTGCAAATGGCCCCCAAAATACGTCAACTTGGAGGCCTCATGTGTCCTTTCAGACCATGTTAATTTAGTGTCCTTTCAGGCGATTGACTGATCAGAAAGACTAGCTTTCTGATGAATACTGAAAGATAATGATTTCCATGTTTAATTTCATGTTTAATGTCATGTTTAGAACTGCAGTTAGCTAACTTAGCAGGTGTTTAAAATAGTGATCTTCCTAGCACTCTTTTTCTTTGTATACATTTATAGGCTTTTTCTTTAAGCAATTAACATAATAAAGAACCTTAAGTGTCTTGTTCTCCTTTTGAGAGAGGCTGTCTTTGGAAGTTGAAAATTTTGTTCTTATGTTCTTTTATCTCCCTGCTTTTATCACTTTTATGAAAAATATAAGGACTATGTGGTAGAAGAGGCTATCTTTTAAACTTTTTAACTTTCCCTCTGTGCTAAGATTGACATCTACTACCATTTATTTATTTACTTATTTTAGCGCATCTGATTTTTAAAACTCTCATTTTGCTTGGCGTCCTTTATTTTATTGCATTCTGTGAAGTGTTAGTGGGCCTAGAATGTTTCAAAGTCATCTCTGCCTCTTTAGCTAGCTAGATGATTTAGCATAACCTTTAGGTGATGGAAAAATTGAGTTTACGACAGTTCTTTGGTTTAGGATTGGGATTGTTCGTTCCTTGTAATTTGAAAAGGTAAAGCAAAGATTGCTGAAATCTGCATCTGGGAATGGGGGGTAGGTTTTTAGAGTATGGTTAGCAGAAGAATTCATTTTCAAAGTAAGGCTGACTTCAGAATATTTAAGTCATTCCACAGTTGAAAGAGGCCTTGCATGCTGCTGATCTTCTGCTTCTAAAATTCATCTGATGAAGAAAACAGTTCATCTCTCTAATTGGAATTGCATGATGATCTGGTAGTGTAATATAATCAGTCTGGTAAAGAAAGCATGAGGTCATAGTGGAAAGATTTTGTCCCATCAAGAAACAGCAGGTTTTATTCTTCTTCCTTTCATTTGTAAGAAAACAGTCATATGCAATATTCATTACAAGGATGGCTGTTCTGTAACTATTGGTGGTCTTACAAGAGAAGAAAGAAAAACAACAGAAAATTGCATCACATTTGAAGTATGTGTTACCTGACGTCTCTTAGCTGAAATCCCTTCACAAGTTCCAGCTAATGTCCAGGGTGAAGATACAGTTTTGAGTCAATATTTTTGATATTCGTGTGAAATCACTGGGAAAGTTAATATTGTAGTATATATTTTTCTATTGCTGTGAGCACTTGGTGAATCTCATCTCTGTTGTCTCAGATCTGTAAGCACCCCATCACCAAGCAGTATTAGGGTTTAGGTAAGCTTTCATAGACAGATCTCCGGAGCAGGATTGAGGTCATGCTGCACAGCTGTGGTAGGTGTCTTTTGCACTTGGCTAAGTCCGTACCCACCGAAGGATCATTAGAATGATCCACAGGCTGAATGCCCCTTTAAATCCCATTCCAGCTTCCTCATTCTCTGGCTGCATTCCTGCCCAGTAATACCTTCCTTTGGTCTATAGCTAACGAAACAAATGATTCTCTCTTCAACTACACTCTTCATCTCTGCCATACTTGTTTTATTCCCTGCTTTGATTTCTTGGTAGACTTAGTAGTCTTGACTAAATTTAGAAAGTGGCAGGAGATACTTTTCCATTTACATTAATTAATTTTTAATTTCTAGATGCTTTCTCCTGTATTTTCAAGAGTCTACTTACTCTCTTCCCTTTGATGAGCGGTGTAACCATGACAGATTTCTGTGAACTCCCCAACTTCTGTGAAGTCAGGGAAGGCCTGAAATAGCATGGGTTTTGCACTCAGAAATGTTAGCACCCAAAATGTGAAGGCACTTTTCTTAAGGTTTGTTGAGGCCTCACACTGAGCAGGTCATACCTCTGTCTCTGGTCATCTGAGAAAGGTGACTTTGTAGTAGCTCCAGAAAAAGAAGGGATATGTGCCACATATCCAGTCTCCACTGTTAAGGGCAGGGTAAGTGTGAGCTGCCAACTTCACAGCAGGAGACTAAAGCTCCGCAACTCACTCAGTTAAATCTGTTCCTGGTGTTTGTCGATTTAGTCCTCACTTAACTGCCCAGTCCTTCACCAGTCCTGTTGTCTCACCTTAGAGATGGGGAACAGCCTTTATCAGGTTGAGCTGATAAAATCATGCTGTGGAGTAAATCGTACTTCTAAAGTACATCTTTACACCAGTTAGGGGTGTAGAGATGCATTCCTCCATCTGGACAGATTGTGCCTCAGGAAATACACGTGGAAGATTTTGCATCCCTATTTCACTAGTTGCAACAGGACCGGTGCAGTGCAGTACGAAACAGATTCTCCCTGCTTTCGGCTGGTGTGAAAGACTAGGGTTGCTGGGCTTTCCGAAAGAAATGTCTGGAAAGGAAGGATTTCTAAGAATAAGGTCTTTCTGTGTAGGAANNNNTAAGGTCTTTCTGTGTAGGAAGTTTAAGGCTACTGCATAGTCCCACTTGGAATATGTACCAGGGGGCCTAAAAAGTACTGCCAATTAGAAACTACTTGAATATGGTTTCAGCATGGTGGCCACATGTCCTAGCTTGTAGGTTCAAGAATTTCCCTAATACCCCTCTGATACTGTGCTCTGAAAAAGGATGAAAAAAAGTCCATGGAGATCTCCACTTG
>VZTV01030708.1:0-13549 GCA_013400875.1 Anhinga rufa
ACAGGTAGACAGAAATAATTTAAAAGCCAGCAAACAGGAGACAAAAACAGGAGTTCTGTGAGCAAGCTGAAAGACTCAAAGCCCACGCTAAGCAAGGCAATGGCTGTGAAGCCCTGCAATGCCACAGCCTGCTCTGCTGGCATTATCTTCTGCCTAGATGAGACAGGGCTGTGCCCAAGCAGGAATTCTGTTTTTAAAAAAAAAATAAATAAAATCAGAATTGCTAGACATAAAATGAGATATAACCAGGGAAGTGAAGAACATACAGGATTACAAAGAAGGCTTGCTAAATTAGTACGATCAGAAACTTAATGGAATACACTGAAAAGGTATTAAATATCTTCTTTGCTTCCACTGTCATTTAAAAGGTTAAGTATAATCATGAACAACACAACTTGTAGCAATGATAAAAAATAGATTTGAGTAGGAAAAACACATATCATAGACTACATAGTTAGATATTTTGAACATTGTGAGATCTAAGGAAATTCATCCCTAAATGCTTTAGGTAAGTTTCCTAAGCAACACAATGGCCTCTAACAGCTATCTTTGATGTCTCACTGAAGGCAGGTGAGGTTCCAAAACACTAGGAAAATGAAACAATTTTTATCTTTAAAAAGGAGAGAAAGGCAAATCCAGAAATTCATAGGTCAGTCAAAACAACCTCAAAACACTCAAAAACACTGGAACAAGCACATTTTTTTTTTTTAAATAAAGCACTTAACAAATAACAACATAACAAATAAAAGACAATACCAGCTCCTCAGGAACAGCACGAGATCAACAAGTTTTCCTCTCTCATGAGGTAATATGTTTAGCGGGTACAGGAAAAACATCTTAATTGCAGTAACACTTTTGTCATCGGGTCACACAGCATTCTCATATAAAGTAGGTAAGTAAGTTGCAAATGGAATCACTTTTGAGCAGCTACAAAACCAGCTAGAAAATTACATGTAATGAATAAATACTACAGTTGAACTAGGTGCATATGTGCAGTAGAGTTTCAGACAGGGCTTTTAGCTTGGTGCAACCCAGAATTTCCATTCATTACCTGTATATGGCAAAATAAAGTACATTGACCGGGAGCACAGATAACGGCAAGTCAGGAAGGGATTGCGAACACCCTGGAAGGCAAGGCAATTCTGACAAACTGAACAAAGACTCTAATACAAATAGGATGCAACTCAACAGGGACAAAGTATAATGCTTAGGGGAAATAAATAACTGGGACTGGCCAGCTAAAGAACAGCTCTGCAGAAAAGGATCCAGGGGCTACACTGGATCACAAACTGACAGTGAGCACCATCATAATACTATTAGAGGAAAAAATAAAATAAATAAAATAAAATTTAAAAATGCAAGTACTCCAAAGTGTATATATATGAGGGGCAATATAAGCACACATGAAAAAAAAAAAACCTGTTCTATCCAGTACTGGTATAGTCTGCCCTGGAACACACTTTTTGATTTTCACATCATATTTTATGAGAGGTATGAACTAAATGGGAGAGTAGATGTTTAAAGGACTGTTGGTTAAACCATGGGTCACAACTCACAGAGAAGTTTTAAGAGGCACAAGAAGAGTTTTAAATTGTTATAAGAAACATAAAATTAATATCGTTATAAAAGAGAAGAATAAAACTGAACAATTAGATCAAATTATGTTTATTTATTGCAAGTAACACCTTAGTTTCTCCAAAGCAAGACAGTCACCATTTACATCTGCAGCCAATAATTACACCAAATTCTCCTGCCCTGAAGAAACTGAGTTACTGCTATGAATTAACAGTAATTAGCTCACCCCTAGCTAAAGAGATCACACAAAAAGAGTTGAGTTCAAAGTCTGTTATTGCAAAAATTTGAGTAAAACCTTTAGATAAGACTGAAGAAAAGCACATAGCTATCTCCAGATACACACAGGGTACCAAGAAGAGGAAATGAACTGTATTTACACAGTTACCTTAATAACTGTAATTAAGGCAACAAAATCGATTAATAGTCTCAAAGTTGTAAAACCTTCATTGATGGGGAGTGAATTTTAAAAGTGAGTTTGACAAAAATCTGTCAGGAACAGGTCAGCAATACCTGACCTGACTCCAGAGGGAAGGGGAAAAGGCATAGATGATCTCTCAAAGTGTTTTCATCTTGTTTTCAACCACTCCACTCCCACATAAAGTCAACCTCAGTCTTGCAATCTGTACCTCTAAACTATCCGTGCCTTTGCAACACATAGAGCGTGATGGCTCTGAGAGCTCCAATGTGAGGGACAGCCAGTGCCCCATTATACCATTACATCTATAAAGCCACCAGTAACTGTAAGATTAGAGAAAAAAAATAAAAGCTGATTTAGGGATAAGAAAGGGTTTGTGGCTCATGACCTTCCTGGCCATGGACAAAGCACACCAGTAGGACTGCTCAGAAGCGTGGTTTTTGTCTCAGATTACATGTACTTACAGCTAACCATCTCAGGAGTGGAAGAAAATACTTCGTCATTAACAGATGACAGAGATGGAGAGTATGTGCAAGTGATGACAGAGGGTGTCATGGGACAAATTACTCACTGTTCTCCTAAAATAATATTGAACACTGGGATTTAAATATGATCAGGATACACTATAATACACTACCAGGAGACACCAAGTAACTGCTAAGTGATAAACTCAAACTTGTAGCTGCAAAATAAAGGCATGTGCTCTTAAAAAGTATGTAGAGGTTTTAGAGCTAAGTCGACAGAAGACAGCTATTCAACTGATAAACTATCCTAAGAGACAGAAAAAGATGTGGGTCTTCCACTCTAACCTGCATTTTGTGGGAGAGATTGCAAAATCATTCACACAACTAGGCTTCTATAGTAATCTATTCCCAAACTGATAAAGAAAAGGAAACTTTAGAAATTTTAATACATAGCAGAGGAATACCAGGCAATTACCTTCCATAATTTTACATCAAGGAAACTACTGCTAGAATAGGAATCAGCTACAATTCAGTGCATCAGCCCTAGTTCTACAGCCTTCTCCTCCATATTGCAAAAGATGGGGTTTCATTTATCTGTCCTGTTTCATTATCTAATATTTGTATTGCATAAACTGTTACTCAATTTGTACTAGCTCCCTTCTGAAATCTTTAAGTGTCACACACAGAAAAATCACTTTCTATCTCCATGCAGCGTTCTGGTATCCAGAACTATAGAAACTGGTATAGTCTGGTATCCAGACTATAGAGAAGTGCAGCGTCAATTCATTATTCACCCTGTTTTACATAAAACAGTGTAAAACTACAGATATATGTTCATTCATAACCTATCTTTCCCACCACCGGGCGCAGGCCAGTGTTGGATATTACCACATTTAGCCTGACGTTCACCATTTCTTTATAAGTTGCCACCAGGTTGCAAGTTTTTTTTCAATTCCTGTTCCTAAAACATCCATATTTAAGTGTAAACTCACTTATTTCAAGCCATAAAATTAGCTGCTTGTATTTGCCCTTCTGCTTGCCTATCCAAGGATCACAGACCAAGCTGCAGTGAAAACCTACTGTGATACACACAAAAAAGTCTTGCCTTGGAGAAATCCGAGGGGAAAAACTCACCAAAGCCAAAAAAACCTTACTAATGTATAAATGCCTAATGAAAATGCCAATCTGAAATTATAAACATTTCCTTCAAATTGAGGAACTTAAGACACCTTCAGTAAACTGGCATTAATTTACCACTACAAAGACCAGTGCCTACATAAAAATATAAAAAGAAAAAGCATTCTTAACTCCAGGGACCTTCTGCTCTGGAAAAGAGCAGCAAATTGAAAAACTAATCAGTATGCTGTTGAGTTTTCCTACGGCCACTTAGAAGTGATGTCTGAGATGACACAGGAAAAAGGCATGCAAGTTTCAATGACACCGCTTATGAGAGCAACAGTCACAGCTGAGGCAGGCACTAGAGTTATTTATGTAAGAAGACAATCTGAAATGGAAGCTAGGTTGTGGCATATCAAAAACTGATCTTGACAACCGCCAGAAGGTTGAGAGCACAGAAGGGTAACCGAGCTAAACACCACTCACCCTGGTAACATGTTTTTTTTTTCCTAGTAGTTGGATTTCATTATGTGAGGTTTTGAATTGTGATGTCTAAAATCTGTCAGAAGAGAATTCCCATGACAAAAATCCTAGCAGGTCCTTGTCTCCCCCGTATTTCAGGGCCTAGGAAAAGAACCTGGGCTTCCCTGACATGAATTTCATCGTTGCTATCTTTCCATGACTGCAGAAACTGACAACTTTGGATTTATTAATCTGTGAGTTTTCAAGTAATGTAAGAAGATATAACGCAATTTTAAGATGATGATTCACTTCTGGGAGAGAAAAGGTATTGTACTTCCACAGATGAATTCAAATTCACTCTGCAAGATCTGTACATCAAACTAAACATCTTTTAAACACGACTGGAATTTTGGACCGTTAATGGGATGAAATGTAAAGAAAAATTAAAAACCATGACACATAGATAAAGAAGCAAAGATCAAACAAATGCAACTGAATTCCTTTTATTGCAAAAGGTAAGTCATGCTTCAGATTACAATATTCATCTCACTAGAGGGTCACTCACAGTACATATTAAAATGTGTATTAGTAATTCTGGAAACAAAGTTTAAACAAGCGCTTGAGGGGACTGATGATGAAAAAAAAAAATCACCTTTAAACCTTGTGCTGTGTGTATGCTTCAAATCACTCCGTCATGGGAATGATTAGAAGAGTTTTCATTCATGGAGATTAAGGCTGGAAGACAACATTGACCTTTCTAAGTATAAGGGAAGTTAAATTTATCTAATTACCCCTGAACTACGCTCAAGAATTGTGTTTGATTGCAGCATATTTTGAAGAAAACATATTCTAAAGACACAAGAGAGGGAGAATTAACCATTTCCTGTGACACTTTGCTGTAATGGTTAATTAATGTTTGTCTTAAAGATAAAAAATATTTCCAACTAATAGTTGTTTGAGAACTGCATCTAAACCAAACTTATGGAGGTTATAACTGCACTAAAGTTAACGGCCCCAAAATCATACAACTACCACCTTTACTGAGAGTCAAATCAAGAAGCTGGAACAGGTTCTGCTAAAACAGTGTTAAGGCACCATACAGGAATTCTATCTGTTTCATCACTGCTCTGCACACCGAATTCTGCCTTGAAAGCTTTTCACAAACACTGGAATTTGTGTGGCAAGAGACCAAAAAAGGTAACAGAGAGCAACTTTTAAAAATTGTCCTGTTTTCAACAAGCCAAGCGGAAGTTCAGAATATGGGATTTGGGATAAAGCCAAACAGCTTCAAAGCCCCAAACCCCTAATGTAAAGCTGCTAAAATTGCCTATGAAATACCGCCGCCATGACAGAAGAGGACTTTGACATTACAGGGCACTTTTATCAACAAGCATATGGTGATATCAGAGACCTCTCTAAACTCATAATTAAGCTGATAACAGAACTGCTGCAAAATCTTTCCATCTAAGAGATGATACCACAGTGGTGGGGAAGGGCAACAGTACAGTCCTGTAGCTCCAAAGGCTCCTGCAGGAGAATGGGAGTGAAGGTAGCAAAGGATCAGAAAAGACAACTTTTGCATGCCAGTACCTGTAGATAATAATAATGTTCTCATCTCATCTTTTATTAAATGATCCTGCAAAACTTGCACATATAATCTCAAACAGGTAAACTGCCCCACGGTGCACAAGGATTTGGATGAGCTAAACACATGCACTGAAGTTAAGCACACATGTAAACCTGCAGAAGAACAAAGACTTGGCATGTAAGCTTCTCACAAAAGAGATCATGTGTTGGTTTTAAAGCAGAAAATACATATATAGTCCTATAAGAATGCCAAACAATTGCTCCTTTCAAAACATTTTACAATGCTTACTGAGAAGAATGGGAGAGGAGACCATCTGAAAACAGTATTTACTTTCCAATGCTTAATAGAATGCTTAGAAAAGCAAAGTCCGACCAACCATACTGGGAGCGGAAAGGCTAAGTTATCTGCACAAATTGAAAATGTTAGGCCAATATCATGTAAAAATGAATGAAAAAAATACACCTGCTGAAATGAGCAGTTCAAATCAGACAAGGCAGGTTGCAGCTAAGACACAAGAACAAGGACTGTCCTCCCATCTTTGTCTCATATATGACCTTCAATGGATCACTGAACCTGTATTTAGCCTTCTTGCAGCCCATTCATCCAAGCAGCATGTGAAGCAGTATTTAAGCTTCTAGAGAAATGTATGAGTTGGAACTGGAATTCTGCTTTTTTGCATACATGCCTGTGACATTATTCTAAAATAAGATTACTTGTACTATTTCCATGCACACCCCATTTAATCTGACTTACAGATGAAAGTAGAAAAAGACAGAAAAGTTTACCGGTGAAATTGCAACTTTACTCAAATACTACTTGTGAAGTCTTTTAATTAAGGAAAAGCTATAAAAGTGTGGAAAGCAAATCATAAAAACAAAAGGACTATAACCCACTGATCATAAAAACAAGGTTATAAATCAATGCAATGATGGCTGCCCATGTCTGCAGATGTACTCAAACAACAAATGTAAGGGACTACCTTCCCTTTTTACAAGGAAGCTGAAGAGCTATGGCTAAAGTCAATGGATTTGCTCTAACAACTTTTTTTAAATGGTAATACATTGGTAATAAAAAATAATCTGGTGAATGTAAAGTGTTGGGCCAATATCAAATTAAAAAAAAATCTTATACACTGTAGTACTAACCATAGTGCTTACTTAATCAGGAAGTCTATTTTCAGTCTATTTTCCTTTGGATGTATAAACGTACCGTCACAATATAACGTGTGTATGTGAACCTAATCGGCCCTCCCAGGTGTGCTGGCTGAGCCTCAGGCCTCTGGCACCACCTGAACCCCACCGAATTCCCCACTTGTGTCGGACTGAGGACGAATAGCTCCCACTGAAGAAAAGACGAGCCCTGCTTCTAACCTAAGCCCCAAGTTAGCAAAACCTTGCTCCCCACAAATGTGTGCATTACGCCGACTTTCCCAGTACGGCTGACAGACGGAGCTCGGCTCTGGACGTGGGAGGACCCGCACGGGACGGAAGCCCCACGGGAGCCACCCGCAGCACGCTGGGAGCTCCGGCAGGCCCCAGCCGCCACCGGAGCCCTGTTTGCACGGGGAGAGCGGCGCCCTTCGCTCGGGAAGCGGCGGGGCCGCTCGGGGATCCCCCGCCCCGCCCGGGGACGCGGGGCCCCTCCGCGGCGGGGCCGGCAGACGGNAGCCCCCTCCGGCGGCGGTACTGACCTCTCCGCAAGGCGGCGGCCGGCGCCGGTAGCAGGCGAGCGGCGCGGCGCGCCGAAGCCCGCAGCAGGCAGCGCGCAGTAACCAAGGGCGACACGGACGCCGCCATCTTCCCGGCCCGGCCTCTGCGGCGGGGGCGCGGGGCGCGCTGGGAAATGGAGTCCCGCCGGCCCCCTCGGGCCCGGGCCGCGGTCCTTCGGAGCAGCCGGGCCTCGGCCGGTGCTGGGCGAGCCGATCCAGCGGGGCTCCCCCGGCTCCTCGCCCTCCCCTTGCCCCCCCAAATCGAGCGGCAGGCTATGAGGCAGCCCCCGGGGAGCCGGGCGGCGAGCAGAGCCAGCCACGCTCCCCGCGCAGCCGCTCAGCACAAAGCGGACTTTACCGGCCCACCTAGTGCCACACCGGTGCCATTTATAGTATCTTACTGCCGTGTCCACCTACTCAGATTTTCCAAACAACTTGCCTGTCGGCTGTGATTTGTATCGTGCCGCACCGTGGCTGCATCCGATGCAGCAGCTTTCAGGCCAGCTTGGCGGTCGCTGAGGGGTTTTGGCAACTGGATTTGCATTTGTCGCTGATTTCTAGCTTGTGTTGTTTGTTTATCTTCAAAAGCATGGACGATAAAATACTAAGGACGAATATTCCTGGCCAGAGTTACACCCTATCTCCACATCAGCGGTACAACCACTTTTATGCCTATAAACGTATATTTTAACCATAACAGCGAGACACGTTAACGTAAAAGCAGATTTCCCTGAAGATAACGCAAAACCTAGAGGCCGATTCAGCCCCACACAGCCGGTGTGTGCTTAGCACACGGTAAGCCTTGCCCTTGGCAGTATCGGTTCAGGTACCCATGCAGGGCTCCCGAGAGCTCCTCACAGAGCGCCAACCACCTGCCTGCCATGTTTGGTAGGTACCTGACTGTCTTATCCAACCGCCTCCATTGTGACTATGAAGCTCTTTTGACAGAAAGGCACCATGCAAAAAGCTACACTCCAAGGGAAAGGCACTGGCCCTCGGGAATCGCTAGCCGTAATACCCGCCCGTTCGCTGGCTGGCCCTCCGTTCCCATCAGGAATGCACCCAAAGGTCGGGTTGGGGCTTCAGATGTTGCCTATGGAATGCATTGTGCAAGAAATAGATAACAAAATGCCTGCTCATGGTAAAAGTGCAAAGGAAATTATTTAACTGACTTTAATTATTTAACTGACTTGGTTTGCAACATCACAATTCCTGTATCTTATTCTAGAGTTAAATGTCTGTTCAACAGGAGAAAGTGAATAAGTCATTTTCACAGACTGTTTTTCAACTTTTTGGATATAAGGAGTATAACAAAAAGTTGCATCAGGGCACTGTAGAACTGCTTGCAAGCAAAAGTTGATGATATCCTAAATAGTATCGCTAATTTTTAAAATAATGTTTTTGATATTGAAAATATTAACGGTGATTAAAATTACATTCTAACATGTTCAGCTGTTTTAAAATATGTAGTTGCTCCATATCTAATGTGTGTGTATATCTAATTAAGTAGTGAACTAAAGTACCAATTTATTACATCTTAAAAGAGCTGTTTTCAGTGCATTTTCTTTCATCTTTCCTTTATTGAGCATTTATTGGTTTTGACTCATTCTAGCATGTTACAGCTATCAACACCTGTGCCCATTTAGGAATGAATTCCAGTACAAATCATAGTGAATTGAATAGACGTCTCAAAGATGCATCACAATTGTTGCATTATTTTTAGAAACTCAAACAAGGAAACAAACAACTTCAGTAAAAGTGATTTAAATAACAAATAACATATCTTTATAAACAGCTTATCTCCTTGAGAACAAAGAATAAACAAGGCAACAAGAGCCGTTTTTCTTCCATTATTAACTCAGATCACAATACGAATGGGTGAAATGTCAAGAATAATTGGAGAAAATGACAGCCTAATCTTCAGCAAAAACATCTGATTTATTTAAATTGTCACTGTTTTTTTCTTAACCTTGTTATCCAAGGCAGCATAGAAAAACTTCCCATTTAGGTCTATTCTGACATCTTCTACCTAAGTGAATAAACCCTCTGCAATGCTATGAGCCTTCTATGCACTGGCAAGCTCTGAAATGCCACCATACGCTGTATTGCACGCCCCAGGAACTGAATCTGCATTGGCTGTAAGCCCTCAGCAAAACCATGTTTTGGCATTTACCCTAACACAGATCCATTCTGTGGTATGTTTGTATGCTTCATTCCCTGTACCTGTCCTTTTGCTCACCTCCAAAAATGTGCCATTGCAACTGTGTAGAAATTAAACTGACATTTGTTCAACTCAGCTGCATTATTAGTGTGCCAGCTAGCCAAAAGTATAGGTGGTCTTCAACAGGAATGAAAACCAGCGGTATAATAAAACCCCTCCAGAGGCCCCCTCTGGCCCCTAGTGGTATAAACTGCACTCCTTTTAGAAATCCTGATGTGCTGAACTGTATGGCAATGTTTGTGTCCAAGGGTCTTTGGGTCTCTGCCAGACCCTCTCTGAGTTTCTGCAGAAGGAGGGCAGGGTTTACCTGCCTGCAAGGTATTCCCACCATGGGAAACATCTTTGGCTCCCAAACATAAACGTACTTCTCATATAGAACTGACCATTCAGCCTGCTCTACGAAAATGGATCTTGTGGCTAGTTTTCATCAACAGAGTTTCCATCAAAAAACATTTTCCTGGGATTATGTCAAAACACTTGATATTAACCTCATCTATTTCAAGACAATCAAATATGCTATTAATACTCTACATTGCTTATAAAGCCTCAGATTAATAAAGCTGCATAAATGTTCCCAAACTTAAGGACTTGCAGCCATTTTCACTATCTGTTTACAGCTTGCATTTCAGTCAGCTCAATGTGTTAGAAATTCATTGCACAGTTTTCCAGCTACACGGGCACTACTCAGCATCTCAGAACAAGGAGTTCACAGTAGAAATGAATGCTGTGAGGTGGTGGGTGACATTTTAAACACTAAGGAATCTAGAACTGTGTACGAGAATCATCCCTTGTTGAAAGGGACAATACTATGTAAAAAGAGAGAAGAGGAATTGAATACAATAGTTAAATCCGAATATAAATATATCTATATAAACTGTGGATATTACAAATTATATTTATAAGCTTAACATTTTAATCTGGCAGATAATTACACAATGCGGATATTCAAACACCATGTTTCAAAGCACTGACAGCTAATGCAGGGATCAGGAAGTCATTTTTCCACACAAAGCATTGCACAATTAATTCAATGCCTTGTGGGTTTTGCCTTATTCTGAGTCAGCATTCCCCACAAGTTTTGACAAAATATGCTTGTGTTGACTAAAATGTGTTAACCTGGGCACTTGTCAGAAGGCTGGAGAGTCCTAACCGGATAATGGAGAGATTTGGTTTCCTTTCCAGTTAAATGTGACTTTTTTTTTTCTAAAAACAAACAAAAAACTACTTGAGAGGCATTACTATACCAAATTTAAGAATGAATCCCTGCTTCTGTGGGTTCATGTGATGAGACTCTGGCATTCATATTGCCACTTGAAGTTATGCAAGAAAATCTTGGTGTCATAGTTGAATAAATAATGTGTAGTAACAAGTCCATGAGTACTTAATCTCTTGGTTGTTACTCTAAACGCTTGATTTCTTGCATCTAATCTTTGGACTTTCAAACACAGCTGACCTCTCTCCCTCCAGATTTGAAATTTGGTCCAAAGTTCATGTCAGAAAAAGAATTACAACTTTCTTTTCTGAATTTATGCTCACCTTCATCCTGAGAGAACCCTTCTAAGCAAGCAGAAACAACCATAGATAGTGTAACTCCAGTCTCACGGATCGCAAAAAACATTCAAAACACAATTCAAAATAAACAAATGAATTTTTTGAGGGTTGGAAGGAAACAAGGAGACTCACAGGACTCTGATTTTTCCCCCACCTTCACTCCTCTTTGCCTCATTAGCCAGTGTGGCATGCATGCTTTCATGTGATCTAAGGGCGGGCTAGTCATGAAGCAGGGCATCTTCCCGTCTCCCAGGTCAGAGGATTTGTACTCTACCTCAGTTAAAAAAACAGAGATGGGAGACCTCACCAAATCACTGTTAGCTCCTTACTTACCAACACTAATGACACATGGGCACTAAAACCTTCGCTCCCTGCAGCTTGCCTCCATATGGCTCTCCACCACCAGTTGTCTCTGTTAGGAAAAGCAGACAGAACAGTGGTGCTAAGATGGTATGCCATGAGAAAAGCATTCAGCTTAAGCCTCACTCTTAGTATTTACCCAGCGTGAGAATAAATTATATTCTTGATTCATCATAGGCTCACCAACTTACCAAATGTACCGTATTAGGCACTTTTTTTGGTTGTTTCTTTGGAAGAGATAATGAAACCAGGCTTGACCAGGAAGCAGACAATATGCTATACTCAATACCAGTGCTCTGCCGTATTTTCACATTTGCAGTCAGATGTGGTAGCATAGGTTGTGTAATAAACAAAAGCTTATCCAGATGCGTGCATATGTAATTTCAGTAGAATTAATGAGCTTTTTCTTGCCTTGCTGCAAGACCAGTTTAATAACTAGTATAATTCAGGTAAGGCTCCCTTTCACTCCCACTTCGTAAAACGCTGTTGGCTTAATTTCTGTTTATAATTATGAAGTGAATAGTTGGCAGCTATTAGCAGAAAGAAAGGAAGTAAGGAAGGTGCGCTACTTGGGGAGAAATAATACTGGAGGAGTGATGAGCAAGAAATTCAGAGAGAAGTTACCAAGCAAACCACCTACAGCATACTGGTTATGTGGAAGGGCTATTTTTGTACCTTGGGTTCATCTCTGCTTTCTGGTTATCTTTTATTAACATAGATAACTGCTAACCAAACTTGCTGGATCTTAACTTTTGACTCTCTTGGATGTGATCTGTGGGCAGCCTGCCATTTTGCCTACTGCCTAGACACAGATTTTTAGAAAAAATATAACGAGCTTTTCTACAGTCTCATTCTACCTGGATAGTAATGGAGCATTGCCAGAACTCTTTCATAAGGAAGGAAAAATATATATGTATTTAATCATTGGAGGGGTACTGCTAACAGATATATAAAAAAAAATTCTGGAAGACCTCTAAGATGATAGAGTCATTTAGAAATATTAGCCATGGGTTAATATAATTTCTGTCACTGATGTCCTAGGTGCGTCAAGAGGGTAAGCATTCCACTTCTTTGGGCGATGTTTCTTATATTGTAAGACACCATCTACTCGAATTAGGTAATGAAGAATCAAAGACCTCCTGTCTCAGAAGGGAACAGTTCCGTCAGCTCCCCTTCTCTCTTTCTCTCATTCTCTTTCTTTCTTTCTATATCTCTCCAAGTTACTGAAATACCTTTTTTTTAAACTATTTTGTAAACACAGATTTCCTTTCTTATCCTTTATGAGTGAAATATGAAAAAACTCTTAATCTTTGTAAGCTATGAGGATATAAAATCTGGGCCAGCTGGTTATACTGCTATTAAATGCCTATCATTTGTGAAAAGTCAAGAATTTTTAAAAGCTTTAATGCTACTACAGACAACATTGCCACCTTGCTTGCAGCTTGGGTCAATGACCTAGACTTCATTTTTGATGCAGAGCTTTTGGTAGGCATCTCCTCCAGCCTACACTTGTACCTGGCTGATTCCTTTTGCCTAACACCTTGCATATACAGCATTCCCTGTCCAGTGTTTTCATCCTGGCTCTCGCCATTTCACATCTTGATTACAGCGCTGCCTTTTTCCCTGATCTTGATACGTAGAGTTTCGTTCATGCCCATTGACAATGCAGTTGCAAAAAATAATTTCTTACGCTCTTACACCAAGACCTAGAGTATGCTCCTGGCTAATATACCAACCTCACCTACCTGGGGCTCCCACCTGTAATAAACAGCAACCCTTCCTTTCTGTGCTCTTTAAGGGCCGCAGGTGAAAAGTTGCAGCTGGGAGTAATGTGGTGTTACTGTCGTGTGTTGTTAAAGTCTTCTTTGGTTTAAAAATAAATGGGTTAGGTTGCTGCTGCGATGACTGAATCGCATCGCGGCTGTCTGTCTGTCTGTGCTCCTGACCCCTGCCAGCGCATCAGCAGCGGCCCCCGCCTCGGCCTCACCGAGGGCCGGGCCTGGGGTCGCCTCACGGTGCGGCCGCGCCGGGCCCGACCCGGCACGGGAGCTGCTTCCCCGGGCGAGCGGAGGGACCCACCGCGGGAAGC
>VZTV01030709.1:2988-34676 GCA_013400875.1 Anhinga rufa
CACCCATGTCACCTATGAGCATGTGGCTTCTTGTAGTTGGCACGTTCCTGCGTCACCTCAAATACTCATCCATACTCTGCATCTAGTCTCAAGCTAAAGGCTAGCAAACTGCAACTCTCCACCAGCCTGAGCTGACCACTTCCCATGGGTATTGCACTACACAGCACAGCAAGAGCAGCTCCAAGGCATTTCACCAAACACCTTAGTCAGTAAACATGTTTATTGGTGAGGTGTTAGGTCAGTGGTTTAAGATCCCTTAAAATAAATTAACATGGATTAGCTGCTCTAAAGCAAAAGGGACTTGAGTTTGTTTTCCACCGCTGTGGCTCTTAAAAAGCGTCGTTGCCCACTTTTGTTTCCCTGCAGACCGTGCCTTACTGCCAGCTATTTAATTATTTGTTTATTTTGTGCCAGTTCAAAGAGATGGAGGCATGTTCATGCATTTCAGTGAATTCCCAAAGAGACTAAAGGCTTGAACAGAGATGCTTCTGGCAATGCACAAAGCTTGGTCTGCTAGGTCCACGGGCAGCACATTTCTGAAGATCATTCAATACCTACATGAGAGGTAAATTACTTGGCACAGTCTGAGCTCTACTACTGACTTGTAGAGAGAAAAGTTTGCTGGATTACATTTAACCTGGGAAAACTACATGGCTGCATTCTCTGTGGAAGACACTGGAAGTGATAAACAGTTTTTCAAGTGCTGTTTAACCTACTTTGCAACCAGAAACACCTTAGAGACTTATTTCTCCCTTTACTGTGTCATGTCCCTGTAAGGTAAGACATGGCTCTCAATTATTTTACATGTCATGGACATTGCTAATANACTTTGCATCAAAGTGGTTGAAGAGCAATGACACAGCGACTTCCACTGGTTCATCTATGGAAGTGGTGACCTCCAGGAGAGGAGGTGTCACCAATACCTATCAGGATAGGAACATCTTAAACAGATCTAGCATCTCTATCGATTTTGTGTGACCCCACATGTAGTCTCCCAGGGTTAAGTAACTCTGTACTCCTATGAGGTCATGAAACACGTCATGTTTGTTCCTGTCTACTCCTTGCATTAAAATACATTATGAGATGCAAGCCCAAAGCAACAAGAAACTGAACCCTAAAATCTCCCAGGCATTTAAGTGTTGCATTGATCTGGGATTTCTGCCCTTTTTCATCAGAGTGAGCACAGTTTGGAAGCCGCCCTGGCTTTTCAAGCACCAGAGAAATGGTGCTGTGCTTTGCTGTGCCTTTACCTTCAAATCCCGAAGGTCTGATGCGTCATGACCATAGGTACAAACTGTTTGCTGGCTCAGACCTGGGGAGTAGCTGCCAATGTTTATCAACAGCCTCTCTGGGCGCACTCAAAGGAAAACAACAGCCCTTCCCTCAAATCTGCTTGCACATTCACAGGCATTTGGAGCAGGATGAATGAAACCTCAGAGAGGGGCCGTTTGTTTTTTCCTTCATAGGACTGGTGCCTCTAACGCTCTAGGCTGTGTGGATCCCAACAGATCACATCTGTGCTCCCTGAGGGATTTGTGGGAACAGAATAACGTCCTAGAAATGCAAACTCTGGTCCAAGAACATACATCTCCTGGGGATATGGTCTCCTTACGTGCATGAGGAAGATGTTTTTGAAAACCAACCCACAGTCACATAAAGGGGAATTTGTATCAGTCACTGTGTATGCTTGGAAGGGGATTTTGGACATCTTGCTATCATAATAAACCTGTTTACAGAAAGAATTAACACCTTCTCACACCTGCCTGCATGTGAGAGAAACACATTCTTGCTGGTCTGTCCACAACTGCATGCATTGTATGTCTCAGGGACTTTTCCAACCCTGATTCTCTCTGAATCTATGATAATCCCTAAACCCTCATAGAATTGTCTAGCATTGCCCAGGGAGAGGCCATGGTCACATTGTTGGCACACATCAGAGCCCCCTTTACATCAGGGATAGCTCAAGAACAACTGTCGTGCTGCCCAGGAAGGAATCATGAGATGCATGGAGAAGGCATGCAAGAATTGACCGTTCAGTGTCTAATCCAAAATGAAGCCAGAGGTCATCAAATCAATGTAGCAGAAGGCAGAGTCAAGGCAAAGGAAAGGAGATGTTTCTTCACAGAGATGAACATCCTTACACAGAATTAGGCTGTGAAACTCCTGTCATAGGATACCATGAGTTTGCAGGGGAAGGATGGAAAGTTCAGAGAAAAGCAATCCATAGAAGGTTATTAAACACATAAAAACTACGTTAGGTGAACAAAGTCCCTCAGCTGAAAATGGATGGATATTGGAAAATGCCATGTTCTGTTCTGGTGCTTTCCTAGGAAGCTGGTTTTGGCTCCTGTCAGAGACATGGCCCAACAGACACACTTGTTCTTACAATCCAGTGGACCGATGCGTGGCTGCAGTAAGGGAGACAAACTTCCTTATGAGGCCATGAGCACAGAGCTGTGTACAGCCCAAACACAGGCACTGTGCACTGTCATCCACAGACGTGCACGTGAGGACGGATCCTTTCACACCCAGCAGACCATGGCATAACACCTCCTACACAGCTTTCCTACAGCAAGGTCGTACTACCAAAACAGTGGCTCACTGAACCAAACAACATAGTCTTATACTCGGGGCCAGTTGAGAGGTTTTCAGCTTTTTCTTTAGCAGAAAAAGGACTGCCACACAAGACCTGGTCAGCTTCCAGTGCTAAGAAGCCAGTACCTGCTCTCCTACAGCTGATTCTCTATTTTGCCCCACACACATCCACTGGATGGCTACTAAAGGGGTCAGATAGTGGTGGTGGGGCAGGAAACACCACAGACAAACACTGCAGGTAGCCAGCATGACATAATGAGCAATAACTTACTTGCATGACAATATATCCTAAGGTATGGGGAGGTCACACCCTTCACTCTTTCTCATGTGGAGCTATTCAGTGCCCCTGGAGATGCCTGGTTTTTGCCAGATGAAGTCCTTCCCCTGTTAAAATGTTCTTGGAGATTAAGTGAACTGTAAGGATGAACTTCTGTAGTGCAAAGAGTGGGTTCAAGAAGGGACTTGACATTCTGATGATGAGCTTCTGACTATTCACAAGGCCTTCAACCCACATGAAATTTGCCTTGATTATCAGGGAAGAGAGAATTTCAATGTATTGGTGAAGCTCTTCCCTTGAATTATCCTCAGATAGAGGCTTTTTTTGCCGCATTTCTCTTCAACACACTTGACTGGAAAGAAGGAACATGACATAATGCAGGCAAGATATTTTAAACCCTCTGCTGTGTTTTAGTTCTGTCCTCAGAAGAAGTAGTAATCAAGAGCATGAGTAACTTGATGGATTCTTTTCCCATGAGCTTACATGAATATTCTGGTACCTGTTTTGAACTGCTTCAGCTCTAGCCCTCCTCCTCTCACCACACAGTTTTGAACTGAATGCTGAAAAAACCAAGCACCCTATGTGTAGTTGACTACCACGGCAAAGCCATGAAGTTCAGGTCTAGACCAAGTTCTCTTCCATGTAGAGGAATGCAGACAGCTACTTAGGTGGGAGAGCAAGTTTTGAAGGTCATACCCACACCTAAATGTGCTGAAGATCCATTTTGAAGATGTCATGCAGTATTTGAAGTAGCGTGGGTTTTTTCTTCCTTTTTTCTTATTTTTTTTGGCAAAAAAAACCAGGCTTACATCAGCACCATATCAGATTCACTTGAAATTCCCGAATTTTATCATTTTAAGGTTTCAGACTGCTTCTTCTGTCTGTGCAACAGTCTCAGCAGTGGTTAAATTTAGAAGATTACACTGAATATTGCAATATAGCTCAGGTTTGGAAACCTCAGGCTTTTCATTGCAGTTTCAGACACAGTCCAATCCCTTCCTAATTAGCCCTGACAGCAGAAAGGGCCCTACAGCATTCAGCTATCTCAGAGTCATTACGAAATTAGCAGGGTGCCTGATTTTGCTTTGAAGTCAGTGAAGTGTATCTGATGTAAAGGTTGAGACATGGCGTGAGGCCACACACTCTTAATATCTGTAAAATCACACTCTTAATATCTGTAAAATGATCCAATAACGAAAAGATTTTTATAAGCACAAAATGTTGGCAGAAGTCAGATACCAAAATGATACTGGAAAGGGAGCGATAGCCCTAATGAGATCATAAAGACTCATATCTTGATCCCAAAGGATCCCATTAAGAAATATTGTTATAGGACTCATCTCACCTTATTTAATCTGTCTGAAAGTTTGATGCTTGCTCCAAGGCAGGTATCACCTCCTGGACACGCATAAGTGTTTCTTTAAAAGATTTTGGCCTAATTCATTAAAAACTACTGTTCCCATTAACATCACTATAAGCTCAGTGTTAATGCACTGATTTCAGACTTCCACACCACCACCACAAAGGAGAACATAGCCTGTGAATTTTACAAGCTACTTAGCAGCTTTTCGGCATGTATCTAAGTCAGGCAAAAAGGCCTGGAAGAGAAATGGCACTGCCTGTTCTTGCTCCAGCAGAAAAAATAATATTATTAAACACTCTGGTTTTCAGGTTCTAAGAGCAGGCGTTACACACAACAGCACAAGAAGAAAACCTGTTTTCAGTGAAGCCTGTTGCAAAGCTCCTGGCTCCTCTCCCAGCACTTTTTTCTTCCCACTATTGGACTGAGTTATATTTCTTTGGGTCAGTGAAATCATTCACGCCAGGGTCAGCTCAGATCAAGCATTCTTCACCTCAGCTCACCTTGTGAGCAGCTGAAGTCTTTGGCAACCTGTGTCCTTGGAGTGGCTGTGTAAGAACCACTCTTGTGTCACTAAGGACTTTGAAGGAGTTGCAAAGCAAGGCAATGTTCCGTAATGAGAGTTGCCCTGTGCTTTCAGAAAGCATGCAACTGTCTCATGACTGTATGGTTTCCTGTTCATCTATCTATGGAAGAGGTCCTGGTAGAGATAGATCAACTGATCTCAATTTTGCTTCTTCCTGCAAGTTTTCTGAGGTAGTGTCTTAGCAACCTGAATTGCAACAGCCTGTGATCCAGCCCCACTGTTGAGCTGAACGTCTTCTTTCTGCGTGCGTAGGTTGTAAGCATAAATAGGGAGGTGATGAAGGAAAAGAGCAAGATCTAAAGCCCAGGTCCAGTTACTGGAGATGTCTGAAATCAGTCATGGAAGCCAGTGGCAGACGACATGGCTCAGGCAGGCTGTGATTACAGATTCCAGTCTCAGAGCCAGCCTGGTTGGGTGTGTCAGGAAAACACTGCGAGATCCCAAAATACAAATGCGTTGCCTGGATCCCACAGCAATCCTTTGCATGTCTGAGTGGGCAAAATTTGTTTCCAAAGGATCATAAATGTACATGTCCACAGGTCAGTGTTTGAGTTTCCATTAGAGTCATTAAAGATCAACACTTCTGCTTAACCAGAGGTGTCTGGGGCCATTTCAGATGCTCAGGTATCTGCATAGGGATGGAAAATGTGACACAGAGCACTTACATGCCATAAAAGCAGGATGGCCCTAAGATATCTCTAATGGCAATAGACACCGTGTGGTGATTGAACTGGCCCTGGCATCCACAACCCCATCAACGCCAGTGAGTGCTCAGCTGAATTGCCTCAGGAGAGGCCCCAAGTACCACTGGAGAAGCTCTGGGAAAGCTGAGATATCTGAGCAGAGATGACAGATGTGAAGGACACCTTCCATGACTGATGGTGTGGATGGGAGGGAGGGTACAAGGGAATGACTGGCTCTGATACAAGCTAGGCTCTTCTGTTGCCCCTGGATGGGACGTCCTGCCACCACCATCAGAGACAGCCTCATGGGCCGTTGGTCTGCCCTGTAGGGCATTTCTTATCGTGTTAGAAGTTATCCAAAATCCATTGTTTTATACTAGGCTGATATTTCTAGTGTTTCTCCCACTGTCTTCCAAAATGCAGGAAATGGCTTTGGGATAGTTTCTTCTCTCTGATAATCCAGAGGAATTCACTGGCATCATGAGGATTTCCTGGGTGAGAGGGGAGACAAGCCTTCACTTGGCGAATGCAAGCAGGATCATGTTTATCACCTAAAGATAAAGCCAAGCATCAAATTGCTAATAATTTAAATGAGGAAGAAGACCATGTCCCCATCACATATTTCCAGTCTTGGGCCGATCTGATAGGGACATCACTGAGCCTCTGGCCACACTAAAATGTTTATTTCTTGTCTACCAACTAAATTAACTCTTTTTTTTTTTTCTTTTAGTCACCTATTTAAAGGTTCATCCATTTGGCCAGCCCCACTCGCTCACTCCCCCGGCACCTCGGTGAACCTGCAGGACTGAGTGAGCCAGTGCTCTGGGTTTGCCAACCTCTTCCACAGCAACTTAATATGTAAGAATAATCGTGCACTCCCAGGACTTCTCATTTGCCACCGGCTATTAATGATGAGGGTTGCCTGGTGAGTGACACTCAGGAATCCAGGTCCTCACTGGCACAGACTGAAAACATGAAGTCCCTGGCGGGATTCATATTTTCTTTTTCCTTTCTAGTGCTGTTCCAAGAAAAATGAAATGCATTGGTTTCACCTTAAGCTGTGGTGATATTATAATCCTGCTACCTTTTCACTGAAAGTCAGGGCACATTCACATGGCTGCTGTTAACTGTCAGGGCAGAAGCAACAGGCAAGTCAGGATTCCCAAACAGACTTGGCAAATTAGCTCAACATGATGAATTTATTTGCCGATGAAAATGAGCAGTAGCTGACAGAAAACATTTGCCAACTTGAGATGTATTCATGAAATAGGTTGGTTCAGAAAAACAAATGGGAGAAGAATTCAGATGTGTTGGAACCTTTTCCTGCTCTCTCCAAAGTGAAATAAGTGGGTTTTCATTTTCAAATTCTTAGACACCAAAGATGGCAAAACATTTTGTTCAAAATGAAAAGCAAAGAAACAGAAAGTTGTGTCAGACTAAAACAGAACTTTAGGTGAGTTGAGAAAATGGATATGTTTTCATTTCATTTTTAACAAACAGAACATACTCTTGTTTTTAATTTGCCGAGCATTAATTTGGACAGCCTTGCTCTGGGGATCCCAAGGCTCTTTTTTTGCCATGAAAACATTTGGACTAGCATTTGCAAAATTGGATAAATAAAATCCTGGACCTTCCAAGGCTACCTATGCCCTGACATACTCAAATGCCACAGCCAGGGATGGGGAGCACCCCCCAACATGTTTCTCCACCTAAATGCCTTGGCATTTTCACACCGACCAGGCTCTGGCAGTCTGCATGGCTGAGGTGAGTCAAACCATCTTTGACCCTTTTAGTGTCTTTTTTTGGACCACGCATGGTGAGATGCCAGTGCCAACAAACCCACATGCCTTGGTGTCGCTGCAGCTGCCTGCATCGTGCTGGCTGTCACTTCCCCCATCACATCCTGACTCCTCCAGGGACCCCCGCTGTTCCTCCCCCAGGCACCTGGATTTCCACGGGGAGGACACCCCATTACGGGCACCCAAACGAGCATGAGGTGCTCGAGCTCAGCACGGCCACTGGGCAGCCACAGGCATGGGCACCCAGGGGCACAACTCCAGAGAGCCCCTCTCTACCTGGGTTGACCAAAGCAAAGCACTGATGCCACCATGCCACGACTGTTGAATCCTGATTTGCAGCCCTGTGAATGCCAGAGGAGATCCAGGAGCCAAACCCACTGTATTTTTACCACTGTTTCCTCTGATACCATCAGTCAGTGGAACATTATTTGCTGCCACATTTCCCTGTCATTGCAAAGTAGGACATGTTTGTTTCTCTGCCAAATGCACCAGGTATTCCCAAGTACGAGGAACTTTATGAGCCCTGAAACATCCCCGAAGCAGCCAGGTACAAGGCACCTGTTCCCACTAATGATCCAGTTACACTGAAGAACATGGGACTTGTTTGGTTGCCAAAGATTACAGGTGTGTTGGGTTAAAAGGCATCTACTGAGCAAAGCACATCCAGACAGAAACAACCTGCTGGGCTTCTAGATGTTTTAGGTGAATGAAGGTTAAAAAAAATGGTCCTTCTTTAAAGAGGCAGCAGGAGGCCGAGGGCAGGAGAGCCACCAGCAGTGACGCTTCCTACCTGATGGCTGGGAGCAGGTCATTTCCCTTTCCTATACCTCGGTTTCCACAAAATGGGAAAATGGCTGATGATTTCCCTTCCAAAGCACTCCGAGCTGCTGCTGAATATATATGTGAGTGTTACAAAACACCAGATCCAAGTGAAAAGGAAACACGCGCTCTGTCGTGCCTCCAAATATCCCAGGTGAGCTTCAGCGGAAAGAGCCAAGTGCGTACAAGCGATGGCTCTGTAACACGGCTTAGCGTAAAGCACTAATAAGCAGATTCTGCCCTGGTTTGGTCGTGTTGTGTAACGCACTGCTGACACTTGATTGCTTCTGTCCTGGGTGCTTTTATTTTTTTTATGAGAAGCTAACTAGGAAAAATAGAAATGAGAGTAAACATCTGCTTTTAACAGCAGAATTAGTAGCTTTAGTCAATGTCATTTTTCAATATTTATTAAAAAGGAGAAGAAAGAACATTTCTACCTCTCACTGACCTGTGAGTTTAATGTTTTTGATTGTTTACAAACAGCTGCTCTCTAACACAAGCAATTGCCTGCATTAGTTTGTTAAGGGGAAAAAAAAAATATATATATACTTTCCCCAATAATCCAGGGCTATTTCTTTCCCGGCTATTTGCATTTGAAAGATCTGACTGAATTAATTTCAGACAAAATGTAAATATGGCACCTGGATTCTGATCAGGAGAACAAACTGTCTCTGGGATTTTTTTTCATGACTGAAACACAATCTTCAGGAGGAAGAGTACTGGCGGGCACCCATCTCCTTCCCCAGGCGTGTGCCTTCATAATGTCCCTTCATTAAGCACAGGAGGAAAATGTGAAGCTGTATGACAGATATGGGACAGGTCTTGTCTTTCCATCACAGGGAAAAAAAGTCCCACACGAACCATCCCTCCGAGGTAATGAATGCAAGGATCATCCAGCCGTTCGGCTTGAAAGAAAGCATCTCTTGTTCAGTGTGTACTGCACCCAAACTGGGGGATTTTTGGTTCCAGCTGCATCTGGATTATGTCTCGGAAGAGCCAAACTCCTCTCAGGTTTGTAGCTGTGGCACAGTGCAATGGTCTCACAAGATGCAGAAGGGGTGGCCTTTGGGTTTGTCACTTCAGAGGGACTTGTGTCTGAATTCAATCCACACATTTTTCTGGGAAAAGATTCCTTATCTGACACTGGATAAATGACTCCTTGCTCCTCCCCAGCTGGTCACAAGTGTCTGTCAAGCTTGGATAAGGTATTCATCCTGCTGTGTTTTTGCAATGAGAAGAGCTCAGTATCTTTCTAAATGCCAAACAGCTCCCTGACACCTCAGCTGACGTACATTCATTTTTCCCATGGAGGTTATTTCCCACATAGAGCCTCAGATGAGGATGAGCGAAATGGTAAAAAATAAATTCCCATTGCAACCAATAACTGTAGATGCTCCTAAGACTTTCCAGAAATGCTAGAAGGGTGGATGCTATGCTGCTTAAAATCAGAAAGAGCCCTCAAAAGCAAGCACTGATTTAAGACAGCTGCATCCTCTGCAAAGACACAGACAGTTTGTTTTCCACAGCGTTCACGCTCCAGCTTTGTACACCTTATTAACCAGGGACTGGCCATGGGCTGGAGCAAGCTGCAGCCCACAGCAACATCTACAGGCAGAGCAACATGCTGCAAGTGATGCTGCTCCGGAATGATCATTTTGCTGCTTCTGACGTTTGCATCGTTAAATTGGCTCAGCCCAGCGGGTGTAACTCCAGAGGCGGGCTGATGGGTCACTGGTCTGTGTGAATTCCCGGGGGCTCCGAGTTAGAAGTGTTTTGCTCTATATGGCGAGAAGCAGAAGGCAGGCAGCAGGATGAGAAAGGCAAGGCAAAGGAGGGATTCCTGTAAGGGGCAACATGTCTTGTGACAGAGAGGGAGAGTTGGTCTTAAATACCCTCCCATGCTATGCTCTCAGGAGCTGTGCCATGCCAGCTGGTTTCATTGTGTGGAAAATACAAGAGAGGGTTAAGAAAGCATAACTCATAAGAAGTTAAAGTAGAAATTGCACTGGCACATTCACCACGACACTGCACGTGATCCAACCAGGCAAGCCCTGTGAGATGCAGCAAAGGGGTTGTGTGGCTCTGTGCAAAGACCAGGAGCCGCCCAGTGACACTCGCTCATTAGGACTGGTCTGTGGTGGTGGCAAATCCACAAACCCTTCTACTGCTGCCGCTGCCCTGCAGGACGCCCCTGGGAGGTATGATTACTCCAGTTTGTCTCCAAGTCCATCTCCAAGCTCATCTCCACTCTCAGCCCCAGTGTCCTGCTCACAAGGATGTGTCCAGGACACAGGCAAAGCAAAGTCTCAGGGCCCACTTTGGTGAGCAGAAAGGTCTCAGGATCTCCACTGGCTACTGGTCAGAAGCTCAATGTGGTTGCTCACGTATAGACACCTAGTGCAACTTAATTGCCGTAAGGTATCTCACATGGCCTCCTAATGTCCCCCCAGAAGATAACTGTTCCCCTGAGATCCTGTGTCAGACTTTCCAGGCCACTGTACATGTCTTGGGTGTCCTCAGGGTGTTCCAAATGAAACAAATGCTTAAGTAATTGAATTGCTCCCAAGATCTCTATTGACTCTGATGGGAGGATAGGCACTCAGCACATATGGAGCCATGTACATTAAATCACCTTAATCTGCAGATGAATCTTATCCAAACAAATGAGTCCCATGTGCTTAAGCTGATTGTCTTCATCTCTCTCTCTAGATGAACATTTTTTGTCCCCTTCAAATCTCTGACACCACGGTGACGTCTTCTAGTTGAGGAGCTGGTTTCCATCCTCCCCTTCCTAAAACCTTTGGGAAGGGAGTGCCTCCAGGCATCACTCTGCAGTCATTTCTATAAGCTTGCAGCATTTTTGTGGGCTTAGCTCCCCCCCTGCAATACTAAGGCCATGACGGCTCTGTGCATTTCCAATTATAAATTTTGCAGCATCTGGTCTCATGAGAATTCACTCCATAAGCATCACGCTGAAATCTCAGAGCTGAAGATACAGAAACCTTGAAAACATTTCTTGAGGTGTAATTTGCACAGTGAGAAGAGCATGGGCTGCATCTGTTGAGTTAGATCAAGGCTAAACAGCTCATGGCTACACATGTGTCCTAAGAGAAGTAGTGCATATGTTTCCCTAAAATGTTATGGCAAAAATGATTAATGAGTAAGTGTTAACTGAGCAGAGAATGAGTGTCTTTTCTACTTGTGGGGGAAATGCTGATTTTTGTTGCATAATCTCTTTTTGACTCCAAATAAAACCATCCAAAGTCTTATGTAAAAGACGGTTCCAAGGCTACTGCTTCAGGTTTCTAATTTTGCTGTCAAACATTCAATGTGAAGCTGAACAGTTAAAAATGTTTTCCTCTGTGTGTTTGACTTTGTTGACAAAAAATGGAAACACTCCATAAAAAGTGACTATGGAAGAAAAGTTTCAAAATACCTGTTTTCTGCACGAAAACAGTTTTGATGTATCCAGTCTTTGCCCTATTATTCCAGGCTGTTTTGCACCCCTGCAAAGAGTGCTGCTGGCCAGGCAATGGTTAACACCTTCCAATCAACACAGAAACCTCAGAGTTTGCAGTTTTTTACTTTAGCCAATTCCTTTCCCCTTCCCTTGCCAGTGGTCTGCCTTTGAAGCTGGATTTTGCAAAACTTGCGTTCATTAAATGGGACCGACTTTGGAAAAGCCAAGAGAAATAGAAACAAATTAAATAAAATCCCCCAAATCTTTGAGTCTGTTTCCTTAAGACCGCAGCCCAGCTCTGCCAGACAGGCTTAGCCACAGGGGTGAGCATCCTTCGCTTTGCGTATGCAGGAGGGAGGAGAAATCTCTGCGGATTATTTCTAGACCCATTTATGAGCTGGAAATCTATTAAATGCCACGCCAGCATTGTTCACAGCCTTTGAACCTGCCTCCTCCAGGCCTGGTGGTCTCCAGCACACCCAACCACATGGTCCATGGTGCAGCAGGGGAGCAAAGAGGAAAGCTCTAGAGCTGCAAGAGCGGAGATAACTCAGGCCTGCCACCGCTCTCCCTCCCTTTCCATGAGCCCATCATCCCCCTCTCCTACTGGCCTCTTTGCTTTATTACTGCTGAGTAAAGTATTCCCTCTGCTGACTGTATCAAGTAACTCTTTACTGATATGCCAGAGCATAAATTATTTTTTTTTGTATGATAAAGAATCATTTGCTAAGTCTGCAGTAAAATCACTGAAGCCAATATATCTAGGGATGGATGAGCTAAATAAAATTTTGGGCAAGTTTTTTTGGCACTGAAATGTCCTATGGGTTTGCACCCAGCTATCAATCAAGTTATGTTTAGAAAGCTTAAGAGCTTGGTCTTCCTCTGGGCTATGTTTGATGAATGCAGAAAGCCTAGATATTCATTTTTAAGCTAATAAACTGGCACATGTGGTCTGCCTTCTCTGGCTACGTAGCACTGTTAGCATTCAGAAGTATTCTAGCTAAGCAGTAAATTTTACTCATAACGCGTGTTTGCCTCTAGAAGACCCAATTGTTCATTCCCAGCTTGTTATCTCTATATGTTTATTTTGACCAAATTTCAAAAATAGTAATGGGATGTTATAAACCAACTGAATTCTGGCATAAGGCACTATCTGCAAATTGCTTTGGATTTTTGAAGGAGGAGGGTATTCTTGGTTGTGGTTTTTAGTAATATTTTCAGGATTTATTTCTCCATCACCCAAACATTAAGGAGAAAAGCAATGCTTGCCCCCCATGTATGAGTAACCGCAAGAGAGAAGGTGGGGACCTGTCTGCATCGGTGATAAGGATTCAGACAGCCTTGTTTAAAATTCATTATGCCTGGGCTGTGCCGTTGTTGCTCCACTCATGTGAGTATCTCACAGCAGAATGAAACTCAGAAAGTCCCAAGCCTCTGGGCAGAGCACACAGTCCTGCTCACCCGGGGGTGGCTTGAAAACGGGACAGGGAAAGGTGGCGATGGAGACAGGGAACTCCTCGGAGTGGAGGAGCGCGGGCTTTGTTTGGCTTGGCAAAATGAAGTTTGATGGAGGCTGGACTCCAGGGAGGGAGATGGGCTGCTCAAATGAAATGACAGCACAGGCACAAGAAATGGGGATGAAGCAGCCACAGAATAATTCAGACTGGAAAGCAAAAAAAGCCCTTAAAGAAATGAGATTTGAGAGCAGCTTTCCTGCAGCTGAGGGAATGAGATAATTTAATAGCAGAGCTTCACGATGTGAGTCTTCCCATCACACGTATGTCGTGACGTGCATGTATGCACCTTTCATGTGGAGAGGGCATGGACCGTGTAAAATGGGGTCATGGGGTCACGTGCTGGGCGAGCAAGCGGCAGGAGAGCAGTGTTGTGGCTGGGTTATATTATTCAGCTCATTGGCAGAAGCAGCTATGCCTGTTTGAGATTAATTTGAACTCAAAATTGGGTTGATAATGTCATGCTTTGTTCCCTCTGTGGAAAAGACCAAGCATTCCTATAGGAACAGCTCTATTCTTGGTTCCACTAGGAACAAAACTACATAATTCTACATGGCAGTTACGGTTTCTGATGATTCATATTGAGAGAACAATTTGGGCTAACTCTTTGGAGCACTGTGTAGAACACCCCCACCTTTTTTATGTGGGGTCTGAAACAGGAGTCCAGAGTGAGATATTACACAGGGCCAGCTCTCAAATTCAAATTCAGATCCAGAATCAAGAGCCCCCGAGTGCCCGGAGGCTCCGGAGCTGTGAGCACAGTCTGGCTTCTGTCCAAGAACAGGGCAGGCACCGCAAATTTGCATTTAATTTCTGAAGGCAGCTCATCACTTCTTAACATACCCTTGTAAATCCACATACCCCCCAACCCTGGACGTCTGTGCGCTGGAGAGTTAATTGTGCAATGCCAGGACACACTGGAGTAGCTCCGTCTCTCTCGTTTCTGTTTTAAATTAGGTACAATCTGGTTTTTTTTCTCCCCCTTCCCAAGTCCTTAAATGCTGTGTGCATAATTCCATTCCGCTAGAAGATGCTACAAAAAAAAAAAAAAAAGTTAAATTAAATTTGACTTCTATATGCAAATCACAGCACGGTTGCATACATCAGTGGGAACATAACCTTAACCATTGTCCTCCAAACAGCACCAGGGGATGAAATATATGCAATTCAGAGTTAACCTTAAACCTTCAGGCCTCGGTCAGTCACACGTTAAGAAGGGTAATTCCTAATGAAGGTATTTTTTTAAACCATCTGACATTAATTGTTATAAAATGGAAATCTGATTTTAATGACTTTAAGGTCTCCTTTTCTCTTAGTAACTCTGAAGGTATTTTGACCTGTGGGTGGAACAGCAGCGCATCCCCTCCCCGTTGCGCAGAAGGGGCTGGGGTATGTACACCTCTGCTGTCTGTGGAACAGGGGCAGAACCGGCGCCTCACAGCCGTGGCTTGATGGAGACTCCCCTTTGGGACAAACCTTTGAGATTCTGGTGGGGCCACAGCATGACCTTCTCTCTGTCCTACCTGTCACTGTGACTTTGGATGTGACTACAGCATACAGCCCAGCGACAGGTGTGACGTCCTCATGGGGTATAAATTTATCACAAACCTGATTTTGCCACTTTCTGGTGTAAACTTGAGCAGAGACAACTCCGATATGCATTTTAGAGCTTTCTCAGGAGGAAAATGCCCCTTTGAGGACTGCTTTTTAAATGCTAAGGAGTTTGCTTTACTCATAAAACCAAAACAAAAGTCATTACACAATGAAATTACCACCCCCAGTGCTGCAGTGCCATCAAACCCTAGCATGGCTAGTGTTCAATTAAAATGTAATCATATCAAAGGCATTTCGGAGTTGTATGACAATGACTGTACACAGCACTAATACTGTAATGACATAGTAATCAAGTCTCAGTTGCATCCCATTCAAGTCCCAGCTGTTCTGAGTGAGGTATAACTTTCATCAGAGCTAATTATTTCATATTAATCTCAATACTTTAGCCCATACAGCTTTATAATGTGCAGATAATGAGGGTTCTCTTGTTGATGCTACAAACAAATGAGTTGAACCTCCTCTGCAGCATGGCCATAGGAGAGAGATGGAGTGACTGACTGAGACAGGGCTCCCGTGGAGGGATATGAACAATTTAATTGTGATTGGTTTTTATAATTGGATTTTATTTTAATGGTTCATGCTGATCCCAAAAGGTTCTTGGTGCGGGAAGTGCTTTATAAATAACATTTATTAATTGTTGTAACCTCTTTTTCTTTCATGATGGCAGGGCTTTCTAAAAGCAGGTCTCCACCCCCGTTCATACCATCCATAGGATCTCAGGTAGGGATGCAGCATATTCCAGAGCACTGCTCACTCCCATGAAGGGGGAAAAGCATCACTCCTCCGTCTGGATTTTCAGTGGGGATTGAATATCAGGTCTTTCCCATTCAGGACTCCTGTTTCTGCCACCCAAGCTAAGGAATTAACCCAGTGAGTTTCCAGCAGCAGCTATCTCTGAAGTAAAACAGCCACTTGAAGGATCCTGTGGCGGTTTGGGTTACTTGCATGGATGATTAGTCATGAGGCTTTAGGCTTAAAGCTTTAATCCAGTTTCCTTTAAAGTTGATGGGAGCTTTGGCCCTATATGTGTTAAGGTGCATATTGCTTTTGGCAATTCTAGTATAGGTTGAAAACCCTTATAAATCCCCTCTTTCCATGAACTCCTAACATTTTCTGAACCTTTCATCTTTTGGACTGAATTTTTCATGCTTGGTCTCTGCCAGGAGATTGTTTTTAATGGATGATTTGAACACAATCCCTCTAGCCATTTGAGTTCAGGGACAGTTAGACACACAAAGGCTCTTCTACATTTAAAAAAGAAAAAAGTATTGTGATAGAAATGAATCAATTTTAAATCAATCTTTTACAGACTTAAGCTGGTTTATTTCGCTATAGCCATATGCCATAACTTTGTGGAGCATAGACGAATTCACATGCCCTGATTCCAACATGCGTGTGTCATCATTTATGCTGTAAAGAGATCATGGTGACAGTACCAACTACAACTGATCTTATCCAGCTGTGTTTAGAACTGATTACCTCAATAGGTATAATTCAGACCCATGGACAGCAAGAAAATGAGTCCCACTGCCATTTCTTGGAATTAGAAATACATTGGATGGCTTTGAAAAATGCAGTAATAGAAATGGGATGAAATGTAATAGCATAAAGTCCATGCATTCAGGAGGCTGAGAACTGGAATTTCTACCCTAAGCTAGAGCTGAGCACGGAGGAAAACCCCAGAGTGCGCTTGGCAATCACAAGGTGGCTCTGAGATACTCTTTTGGAAATGGCCATGAGAAATGCTGGTGTGATCCTAGGTTGGATGAGGGAATAGACTGCGTGAGAGTAAAAAAGGTATAGATGCAAGGCCGTGGACAGACCTCCTTAGGAAAACAATGAATTGGGGGGGAGAGGGCCTGCCCACGTTTGAGAGTGATGAATGGGTGTGCAGGACTGCTAGACTGACCAGAAGAGCTTATTCTCTAAGGAGCTTGTACACAGATGCACATTAGCTGTATGCTTATGCACCCCCACAAAAACATTTCACCAAGCATTAAAGCCATTCGTTTCTAAAGAAGAAAGGCATTAATCTCCTTGCAGAAAATTGGCTGTGAACTCTTACAATCTTCATTATTAAGGAAAAAAAAGTAAAAGGGAGCATTTTCCATCAAAACCACAGTCAGACAAGAACATCCAACTAACAGCCTGGCGAGATCTTGTCTTGAGGAGGAAACTTTTTGTGGGTCCAATCCAGCCAGGAAAAACAACTGGCTTCTCTTTACCATTTTGTATCCACAGTCACAAATAGCTTTATTATTGTCAATTAACTGTGTCTGGGGACATTACTGGATGGCATCAACTTGTTACCTGTTTCACAGATGGGAAAGTAATGTGCACAGACGATAAATTGCTCTTCACACAGCAAATCAACAGCAGGGTTGGGACCAGAAGTCCTGATCTCTGATCTGTTCACTGATTAGAGAGGCTGATTATAAAAAAGTGGAATTTATTCCAGGGAATTCCAGCATTTCTAAACTAACTCCCACTTGAGTGCAATCCAGACCCGCAGCATCAGGATTTCCTGGAAAATGCCGTTCCCAAGCATTTCAGCTTAGAACCGTCAGCTTATTGCAGTCATGTGGAACAGCTTCTCATCGTGATGTCCAAGTTATATGTTTTGGTGTACCATATAAATACTCCATCAGTATTGGAATATAAAAGTCAGGGCTAAGTGGAACAAGATAATTAAGTTGCAATGATGTGTTAGGCACAGCTGCAAAGAAACAAACCATGTCAACTGCTTTCCGACCACACGTTTCACCAGAATTACAAAGTTCAGGCAAAACAACCTGAGATAAAACCACATTTTGAAGTCAACAAGGTTTTATCAGCTTCCAGCTCCCAGGGATATTATACCAATTACTACCTCTGTCTGCTAATGTATGAAAAGAAGTGTCTTTAAATGCCAAATAATTGCTCTGACTTATTTCTCTGAATGCTTACAACTCTTGGAAATAAAAAACCAACACCCGTCTCATTGCACAATTAGATTTAAAATTAGGCAAAAGAATAGCCAAGATCTATCTAGTCTGGATATGGTTGAAAGGAAGCAGTAGATTATAAGGGCCAAATCCATCACCGGTGAGACTCGGGAGCAGTCAGCAGAGGGAATAAGCAGAGCAGTGCTGGGTCCAGGGTAGTTTCTCCTACAGAAAAGCCTTCAGCATATGTTAATGGCAATAACTCACAGAGTGTATCACACAAATCCTATTCATGTCCAGAATTCCTATCACTCTATTAGTGTCACAAGTTATTAAAAGGACATTTCAAAAATAGGGCTCTCCAAGTGGAACCGGTAAGAAGTAACCATGGCTATTTGATATAGTCATAGCAACAAAGGAGCATCACCTTGGCAACACATCAGGCTTATTTACCGAGGTGCGTGTCAAAGCATATTAAAGTCATTTATATCTGAATGAGTTCTGATGCCATCTTCTAATCCTCCGAGCTCCTAAGCAGCCCCACAACAGCTATGGAAAAGTAATCAAAGGAAGGGTTTTTGTCATATTGCATGTACCATGCTCACAAATAAAGGCATTTTCATTTCTGTCAGATTTTTGACCTGTTCAAAACTAATAACTTGCACGTGACTGAAATAATAAAAGCATCGGCTGGAAACAACTATGATGGAAACCCTTGAGGTGCAAATTAAATGTAGAAATTAAAATGGACTAGCACATGGCCCTGCCTGGAAATCAGAAAGGGAGAAATCTGGAGATATTCCTTGGAGCTGGGACGCAGCAAAGACCCGCTGCTGTCAGAGAGTACACACAGAGCCTGAGCCAAGAGCTGGGCATCATCTTGCCAAGCAGGGCTCCCTGCAGCACCACCATCTTCATCTGAGCTAGCTGATGAGATGTCCATCATTAAGCAAGAGGCAGCATTTCTAATCGAGCCCATCAAAAGAGACCAATTATTTGAGTCCAGACTGTCTGGATGCCATGTATCTACTGTGCATCCCTTACAAGGAAACATGTAGCCTTGAGCCCATAGGATCATGATGCTTAAAATAATAATTTAAAAAGAAGAAACCCAGGATCACTGCAGCACAGGACTCAGAGGAATAAGTCTGTTTGGCACACGCATGCCGTTGTGCAGGGGGGCAAGTGCAAGCCCTGACACCATCAAAAGCGCACATAGAATTTGGATATCACATGGGATTCATTTCGGAGCCTTCCCCACTAAGCCTCGATAGGACTTTGACACTGGCACCTTTGTATCCCCCCAAGACTGCAGCTGCAGGGCCCATTGTCATTCATATGCCTCTGCAGCAGATTAGGTAGCAGAGCAAAATGCATCGTAATAGCATCTTGTGTGGCAAAGATGCTTTAACAATTTAATGCAATTTCTTTACAAGCATGAGGGGCAACAGAAGCTTCTTAAACAGTCACTCAATTAGCTTTATCCCTCTTCATCTGCTGAAGTTTACTCACGAGAGGTCACCTTGAAGAATTTGTCTCTTTCTGACCTGCCTCTCTCTTTCCTCCCCACCTTAGGGATTCAAATGAACTGTGGAAAAAGAGGAAAGAAATACCTTTCTTTAATTCTACCAGGTACCACAGGCCCCACTTGTGTGGCAGCATGGCCGTGGGCGCAGGGCACAGCCCTCGAGCACAGCGTGGGGCTCTGCTCACCCTGAGCTCCACACAGTAGGGCAGACATTTGCCCTACCTGCCTGTGTGGGATTGTCCTCCCACCTTCCCTCTGAAATCTCCAAAGATAGATCACTTCCCACACCCCCTCCAATGCCTCCTGCATTAGGATTCTTATGACCAAACTTCAGACCTCTCTTAGATAAGGAATTGCCCTCTGGAGGCGTCCAGTCCTCCCAGCTGACTGTAAAGGAGGGTTAGGTGATGGGCAGACGCTGTTCTCCTCATGAGGTAATTCATCCCTCTGGCTTTTTGTTTACTCTCCTATCTCTGTCCTCTTTGTTTAGCCTGATGCTCAGAGCAAGGAGTGACTCATAATAAGCCTACGCATGCACTCCAGGAACACAGCAAGATCTTTCGACTGCTATATCTCCATTACAACATTTTAAAGGTTTTATAATGGATTGGATCATTTCAGGTACATGCAGCGTGGCTAGCTGGCAAAACTCAGTTATGAACGTGCACGAGGGAGGTCATATTTACAGCTTAGATACACTCAAGACTCATGGAAATGCCACCAGCCAGGCAGGGATGAACCAGCACTAGACTTGTTCAAGGCTATTATTGAGGGAGATGACAGAATCATGATTATACCTGTGTCTCTGCACAACGAAATCCTAGAGAGAGAGAGAGAGAGGTCAGCAGGGGCACCGAGGAAATGAAAACACTGACTGAGACTCACTCATTGCAGGAAATTGCTGTCCATGGGACAAACTCAGCTCCCGCAGAGGCAGGCATAGCTACCCCAGTTGCACCAGTGAGACCTCTACACCACCACTGAATATGGTCCTGTTGCAGGTAAGCCTTGGAGCCTGTGCCTGGCAGGAGGGGTTACAGCAAGAATAGTTGGCTCTTTCTGGGCTTCTTACATGCTTTATATGCTTCCAAGCCAGCTACATTCAACCTCAGCAAGACTCAGCTTATCCATATCTTACATATCTAACCCTTGCTTTTATAATCTAGCACTTGTTTACTCTCTCCCAGGAGTTGTGAGGTTTACTCTGTGCTTGGAGAGAACTTCAAGAGCCCAAACTGAGGGCATTATGTTGCTGCTAATGCCTTGGATGCCTTTGCAGCCAGCGCTGCTGGAGAGCGGAGCGTAATGCTGTGCATTATCAGGAGGGAGCACCTTTGGTGTAAGGCGGAGAGTATTAATTAATTGCAGGGCAGCTCCAGCTTCTCAGAACATACCAAGAAGAAATCAAGTGCTGCTATGGCAGACAAACACCGGGCTCTTCATCCCAACAGAGATAGAAAGCAGCCATGAGGAGAGGGGGGATCAGGGGAGACTCCCAGCCCTGCCAGGGGAGAGGCCAAAAGGCTTCCAAGGATGCAGTGGGCTTTGTGGGGATATGTGCTGCAGGCTGTCAATGGGAGGAGTTGATTCCTATGCCAGATGGAAAAAGAGAAATGTGGGGTGATCCCATGCTGTTCCTCTCCAGGCAGTGCTTGCGGGGGGCTGTTGCTCACCCTGGTATAAGCTCATCCTGTGAACTCAAGAGAAATGCTTCATCTCCTGGTTTCCATGTAAGCTCTTTGGGGCAAGAGCTGCCTCTCCCTGAACATTTGCAAAGGACCTAGCAGAACAGAGCTTCTAAACAGCCCCTGAGACAGGAACAATCTGTCTGAGCTGAGGAGGTGCCTTTGCATCTAAAAGACAAACCAGCTCTTATGTGACGGTGCACACATCTGCAGCAAACCCTTTTGTGCTTTAACCTGGGGCTTCCCAGTAGTCAGGAGGATCCAAATAACATGGAGTATGGAAATAGCTCACTCATTAAGGTACCCGTTTGCAATCTCTTTGCTTCATTTGTGGGGAAAGAATTGCATGGGAGCCTGTGTATTTCCTTGATGGCGGGTTTGGCACTTAGCTCTACCATTAAAAACGACAGAGTGCTCTGCAATGAGGAGATAAAAAGCCTATTAGCAGAAGGCATAAGTTCATCATAACAGACCCCTGTTAGGCTGGACAAAGTGCTGGGGTCTGCAACTGTTGGAAAAAACTGAAAGAAAAAATATCTCAGTCACTTAATATTCAGCAAACATGAAGAGCAGTGAATGTGCTCAATGGGAAGGTGAGGTTGCCACCCTCGTTTCTCTATCCTGCATCCCCAGATGTGCCTGGTGGCTGTTTTATTTGCACTAGCCTTTGCTACCCATGGGATTCATCCACCCTAATCTGGGCATCTTATATGGCTCCCCCTGTTGTCTTGTTGTCAATAAGCAAGAAAAAAATGCTGTAAGAGCACGATTCGTCTACCCCAGTTTTGACACCCATCTTGGGATGTGACGAATCTCTCGCTGGAGCTGCCTGTTTCTCTCTGCTCCCTATTCCAGGAGATGAGGGAGACCAGCTCAGATGATTTAGATACTGAAATTTCTCTTTCCTAAGTTAGGCATTTAAAATCTTACTCTTCAGGGGGGAATGTTATACCCCAAATCCCCCACCATGCGTGCCCTCTCTCAGGCTTACCGGTGCACAGACTTGCTCTCCCTCCCTGGAGATTCCATTTGTGTGTGTGTTTCCTGAAACTGAAATAATAGGTGTCCTAGGCTGTAAATAGATGTTTTGCAAACACGTTTGTCTCTTTGTGTCTATGGAAAAGAACATAATGCCAGGGAAGTTATTTACTTTTTATAGCATGTCTGAAACCTTTCATGCATAAATATAAACAGCCTGTAGTGGAGTGGGGCTTCAGATTCACAAATCCCAGTGAAATGCTCTTCTGTGAGTTCTCACTGGGGTGAAGGAATTTATAAGTTGCGCATTCTTACCTTGTTACTGAAGACTATTAGAGATTTAGTCTGGCTCATATAGATCAGCTAAACAAATATAGTTTCCCTTCCCAGAAATGTCATTTAATGAAACTATCATGTGCTTTATGGAACAAGCTGGGAGGTCAGCTTGAGTGGTGCAAAAAGGCAAGGCACAACTATAAATAATTGAATGGGTCACAGAATTCAAGGGAGGAAGATTTGTCACTGATCTTACATTCAATTTATAGTTTCAACATCTTTTTTTCTGGTAGCCAAAGCAAAAGCCTACAGATGTACAGATACAGATACTCACACACTTATATAAATACCTAGATACCTAAAGATTTTTCTGGAAAACCTCAGTTATATTCCACTAACTTTATATCTTCTCTACAAACAAAATCTACATAGGCCACTTCTTTGTAAAAGCGTATACTTTGGAAAAAGATTTCAAACATGGTATGTGTAATGGGGCTGCTTCAGATGTCTTCAGGCATTTATCCAATTCTTCATGGGAATGGATTGATGTTTTAATACTTCAAACTTAATAGCTCTTTTCCATTTCTTGGGTTTGTTTGCTGACTTTTTTTTTTTTCTTTCTTTCTCTTGGCTATTTCCTTGATTTCTAGTCAGTGAAAATATTCCCTCACAGCTCTGCAGTTTGATGATCCCCAACAGGCCTTTAGTTTGCGGAGAATGACTCTGGAAATGTTAAATGGCCATTTATATCACTGTGGTACAAAAAAGGCCCCATCTGGGACCCTGGACACTTTGTGCAGATGCTGTACCCAGTGGGACAGAAACCTTCCCCAGAGACCCTGCAGAGCAGCCCATGCAAAGAGACAGCACGAGGACGGCTCCTGGGGAGCAAGGAGGGACAGACAGTATTTCCTAAGGCATTTGGGCTTTGCAGCACTGAACTTTTAGGAATCCCTGAAATCTCCAGCCCTAAATTTCAGCCTGTTCAATGCAAGGACCTGCCAAGGAGAAGGGTCAAGACAAGGAGCTCTGTTGAGACTCACCTGAGACATCTCTTCATGTGCTGGAGCCTATAGAAAGCCCCTTTTCCCAACAATTGTGCAACACAACCCCCATACCAGAAGTCCTTTCATGGAGTCGGGAGATTTATAGACAGAAATGTGTGTGTGGATGCTGTACAACGATGTGTCTGACTTACAGAACGTGTCCAGGTGTCTTCCTGGTGAATGCACCCATGCTGCAAGGTTATCTGGGGAGGTACAGTGACTCTTCGGGGACTTCAACCCCAGGCTTGCTCACAGACCCCCCTACATCTCAGGGTTCAGACTAAAACCTGGCAATAACCCCAGAGGGACAATTATTCTGCTGTCTACAGAGACATCAACAGGGAACATGCTGCTTCATCAAGCAATGAGCCCACCTTTCCCTCACCCTCAGCATCCTTTGTCAGTGCTGATCCTCCAGCTCTAATTGCATTTGCTGATCGTGCTCCCAAACTGGGCTCAGGCTGGTGGTTACACACACCAGTAACACACTTTCATACTACACGAGTGGTGAAACTAGAGAAATGTGAGGCATTTTGTGAGCATTCACCAGTGCCAGAAGGACCTTCCTTCCCTTTCTGTCTCGCACAGCTTCAGCCTTTGCAGCCACAGCATCTTCGTGCTCCTGCCAGCAGCCCCTCACACCTCCTTTGAGCATCCCCATCCCATCTGGGTCTCCTAAGGACTGGCGCGAGGGGATGCAGCACCCAGCGTGCACATCCGCAGGTGTGGGTGCAGATCAGCCCTGGGTCGGCCCAGCAGGGGCTGGCCCAGGCAGCATGGCCCTTCCCAGGCAGGAATTTCCAAAATCCATGAAGCACATGAAAACGTTGCACCCTTGCTGCTAGCTGTCATGTGTAGTTGCGAGTGCCTAACGGGCTCAGAATTGACCACAGGAGGATGACAGAGAGAGAATAGCTTGTATAAGCCTCATTTTATTAGGAAAAAAAAGAAAAATTAAGCTCAAAATCCCCTTCCTCCAGGGGCTCAAGGTGCAAGGAGCTGACCATGGAGCTCCTGGTCCATGCCCTCTGAAGTCTTTGAGGTGCAAGTCCGGACTGTACACCCCGTGCCCACGATGTTCAGCCACAAGAGGGAGATCGAAGCTACCGAAAGCACCCTGGAGGCTCCTGAGGTTTGGATGGGAGCCGGGCCCCCCCAGCTGAAGCAGCCCTCCAGCACCCGGCAGCACTCCAGCATCCTCCAGGCCCCAGCACATGAGAGCAACAGGGCTCGCTCGCAGGCTCTGATGAAGGCTAAAGATGGATTCTCCCCTCCTGATGACAGAAGAGTGTTCACCTCAACCTGGGAATAAAATTACACTTAAGATGCCCTTTTTTTTTTTTTTGCTAAGACCTTGATATTAATGAGGTTAATTTTGCACCAAAGTGACAAAGAGACCAATAAATAATAAATGAGATTTAAATGGACCTGTTGCTCAGAAAAGGAAAGAAAATACACAGAAGTATTTCTTTTTCCTCGCTACAATGTAAATGGAAGCAGGCTGGATACAACTGACCCCTCTCTATATTACATGTAATAATTACTTAATTATCATGGATAAAAATATCCCATTATCCACATGCCCTAATGAGCCTTGGCAATACTGCAGGGACCTGTATTTGTAAGGAAGAAGAATAATTACAGCCTGGAGCCACATCTGATAAGGCCAAATCCACACAAGGAACAGTACACCATATAGCCAGTCCCAGTAATGTCAATGAAACTATTTGTGTAAGTCAAGTGGTGACACAACAAGCCTATTAAAGATAATGGTTAATTAACTGACAAAATTACTAAACGCGTACTATAAACACTAGTTTCCTCAGTTTCTATTTGCTGCATGGCTCCAGCAAGCACCAGGTTCTTTCACTGTACTTGCTTTGATTTTGACCAAAACCGACTCCCCTGGAGACTGCGATTTCTACAGAGGGTTTCATCTGGGCAGGGTCCCTCCCCTAAAAGTTTGGTCTTGGTCTTTCCCACCTTTTCAGTGAAAACGTTCCTGCCTGTACGGTGAGTTTTTGTCCACAGCCCAGCCACCAGCAGAGGGGGAAGGAGCAGCAGAGAAAAGGGAAGGAGAGATCCCAAATGTCACGGTGAAAAAGCAGACAAGTCCTTCTAACCTCACCCAAACCCACGTTTCTGTGCAATTTCAGCAGAGCTGTCCTCGTGCGGAGCGGGCAGCGAGAGGAGGTGTATCAGAGGACGAGGTGTCCTGGGCCAAGAGCAGGATGCACATTGTGAACCATGGGCAGGACAGCACGGGACCATGGGGGCAGCAGCCCCTGAGCCCCTCCGCAAGCCTCCCTGCACTGCGGCAGCTGAGGCTGTCACAGGTGGGAGAAATGCACGCCTGAGATCCATCACACAGAGCTCAGAGCTTTTCTATTAGTCAGATTTTAAACGGGCTTTTACGTTAATGAAGTTTTCAAACAACCTATCCAAACTGGCTCTCTGAGCTTCTCTTCCAACCCCTGGAGAGACCGGCACCTACAGGAGGAGGTTCAGCCCATCCTGAGGATGGGAAGGAAATGGGGCTTAGGCGGGGTATGGGGCACATCTATCCTGAGGATGTGTTTTGTCCTTCCATAGCATCACCCAGCTTTGGTTAGATGTTTAATTTTTACATGACGAAAGTTAGAGCGGAAGATTCCTATCTTCAGATGATACACCATTTCCCTAAAGATTCAGAGCAATTTTCAAACTTAGGTGCTCTAAACTTTCAAAAGCCGTGAGATTTAGGGTTTTTTTTAGGAGGGAGAAAGAGAAGCAATTTCTGCATTTCAAGGAAAGGGGATGGGTTTTCTAGGTGGCAAAAGTCTCCCTCCTTTTTCAATCAACTTTTTGTAGAATTGTTCTGTGAGAAATAAATATTACATCTCAGCTTTATTTGATTATAATTGAATATCCATCAACCTCTCTGCCTATCTACTCATCCTTGTACAGTGCTGGAAACACCATTCTCTGAGGAAACTGCAGGCCTGTTGTAATTTACAATTAAATTATTATTGTCATTGTTAATGGATGTTCATATGCTACAATGCTGAAGCTATAGAAGAAAATTGATAGTTTATCTAGATAGATCATCCGACCCATACAGATAACATTCAGAGCTGCCAATGAAGGCACATATTTTCCTGCATGTCAATCTCTGTAAGAGCAGAGCCTTGCTGTCTATGCAATCAAGGTCTTTCCAGTCTGAGGAATATATACAAGGCACTGTATAATGGATTTTTCCTCCTCCTCCCATCAAAACTATGTTCAAGCTGTACATGTCAGGCTCTAAAATTGCATTAGATCACTGCTAAGCTGCAGAAGAGCTATCGTCATCCCACTGCTCTATTTATTTAGCTGTGTTGTGTCTGCTGGATAAAGACTAGGCAATTTTAAAAAATTGGGCACCTGTTGGTCAGACAGCTCAGGATGGATGAGAAACTGCGAACCAGGCAGATTCTGTAGCGACTGGTGGGTTAATTTTCCTTCTGTTCATTTAAATTCACACCCTTTGCCTTTCTGCTTTCAATATATTCAAAAACTAGAAGGGAAAATTGCTCCCGTGGTGTTTGCTGTTGCACAGTCAAGCACCAGATTCCTCCAGCAAAAAAGCTTTCTCAGCTCCAAGCATACAATCCGTATTCAGAAAAGGTTAAAAATTAAACAAATGTAGTACCAGGAAAAATGCAGGGCGCACCGCTATGCATTCACCTGCAAAACAAGAAAAGTAGAACCCTCCATGTCTTGGAAATGACAACCTGCTGATGTTCCGTGGCCACGCTGTCGTGGCCAGCATCAACACGGCCAGGCTTTTGAACATTTTCCATTGGGGATTGTTCAGGACTGCTCATTCCCTTGCTCTGCTCACAGATCGAAGCAGTGACCTGAGCAGCCCTAGAAAACCAGGAGGGGATGGGGCTGCTGGACCAGGCGCCCCAGCTGAGCCCATTGAACCAGTTCTGGGGAGTGGTTATGAGGGCATAGTGCTCTCTGTAGCTCTGAAAAAATCTGGTTTGGGGGGAAAACCTGAATTTCTGAACTGTTAAAATTGCACTCAGAGCCTCTCTGAGACATCTGAGCAACTCTGTATGTGCTATGGAGTAGTCAAGAACTCATCCCCTGGAGGTTTGCAGTCCGGCAATATGAGGAGGTAGAGACACAGTGTGCTCATGCAATAGCCTCTCAGTTTCCTGGCCTCTCTGGCTGGTGTTTTACCCACTTGAACACAAACTGGAAGAATTAAATGGCTCTTGACTGGTTCTCAACCTGCTATACAAAAAGGGCTATGAATTCTAAAGAAAGAGAGTGGAGAAGTTAATTAAAAGGAGCATTTGCTTTCATCCCAGAGGGCATTGCAGCAGGAATTCAGTGAAACAAGGGATGGAGGGTGCAGGGCACAGGCCCTGCAGAAGCACCCAGCCCCTGCAAAAGTGCCAGTCCCTGTGCCTATCCCTTTCCCGGGATTCCTCCTCCTGCATAGCATCCATGCTGCTTTGGCTGGGATTTGAGAGGAGGTGAGAGCCATTGCCACCCTGCTTCTTGTCGCCAGCCATTTAGTTGTGGTTCCCCAGCACATCTGATACCATCTCCAAATCTTCCAGAGCTCCGTCACTAAACAGTTTTAAAAATGATCCCAGACAGCCAAGTCAAGGAGGTATCAGGTAAGCAGGACTTTGCCTGTAGGTGAACATATCTTAATATGTTGCATTAACATTTAACAACCAAAGCCAGCAACACCAATCACAGCAGTAATTACACTGCACTTGACACTGTCCCAAGGTGATGCCTAGAAATTATACAAACTAAAAGATTTGATTGATAAGAGAGGGGCTTCCCACACCCCCCACTTAGCCATAAAGTCTCTGTGATATAGGTGTCCACCCTTTGCTTCGTCAAGCCCCAAGGGCTCATCAACCCATGAACCAAATGAGTTGCTGTTTTGTGTGTGCAAATAACTGGATTAGTCACAGTCCTTTTTTTTTTTTAACCCTTGTTAATTTTGCCCTCCCTTTGAGGGCAAATACACACAGCATGAGCTGCCTGAAGCTCTCAGTCTTCCAAGCACTGTTGCATTTTCAGGCTGTAATGATGTGATTATTATATCCATCACAGCACAGTCTTCACGTCATAACCAGAATCAGGGTCCTACTGAGCGAGGTGCTGTGCAGAGCCACAGCCACTTCCCTACGCAGTCAAGCAAACAACTGTGGCAGTGCTGCGGCTTCACCCCAGATTTCTTGAGTCTCAAACCAGCTCTTCAAACTCTTCTGAAGGTGCTCGTGCACAGTACGGACTGCATCTGCCATACGGGAAAACCAAATTACTGCTCTCCCTGGTTTGGGCAGACTTCAACCCCACAAACCAAGTATTTCTGCAGGGAACCTGGAGTGTTTGTTATACATGCTCCAAAGGCAAAAACCTTATTTAAAAAAAAAAGAAAAAGTTGAAAAATCAAGACTTCGTACATCCCCTGCTGAGCCCTCTCCACAATTCCCCTGCCTTTCATTGTATCTAATGCTGTAGCAGATAACTAACTGGCTTGTTAGTGTTTTAAGCAGGTTTTCCCATGGGTATCACATAACCTTAGGCTCTCAGAGCGAGGTAATGGAGACTGCTATGCTCTCTTGCTTGGCCACGTTACAGAGATGATTGCTAAGCAGGGAGATGACATTTGCATGATTTACAGAACTTACAAATTCCTGCTGTGGTGGAAAGACTCCCCCAGATTAGCTGCAATTCTCCTGCCCAGCTCAATCACAGCCCTTCCTCGCTGCCGTGCCCACAGCTCTGAGCAGGAAAAAGATTGTCAGCAGGGTAAGTATCAACATTTTTATATATCTTTACTGAGGGGAAACTTGGAAGACATAAAAATGTCATAAAACTGCTGATGACAACCTCAGCTGTGTCACACCTCTCCTCTGTATTACTACCCGTTGGTTTCAATTGCTCATAACTTTACCAACCTTCAGATATTTGAGCTGAAACTGAGCATTTACAGAGCTTTAGAGAAGTGATTAAAGTGTAGCCTGGCATGTTTGGTTAAAGTGTAGCCTGGCATGTCTATGCTGCCCAGGCTGGGTGCCAGGTACCCACCAGCTTTAGTAACTCAATGTCAGAAGCTGCATCCATCAGGGAACAAAAAAATTCAGCATCTACCTTCTGGTGATACTGGAGCTCACCCTCAGCTCCCGGAATTCCCTATTCATGGGACAGAAATCAGCTTTTCCAGAAGATGTCAGGGCAGGCAACACCAGCACAACATCTTGCTAACCAGGACACAGCCCGATCTCACTTGTGCTAATCTCTGTATCTGAAGTGTGCAGGTAAAATCCTTCTTCCATGCTTCCCAAAGAGCCCTCATCCATCCCACCTACCCGGAGCAGCCCCTGGTCCTTGCTGCCCTCTAAATTATGCCAAGTGTTTTCAGGGAGGGCCATAATGATTAGACAGCCTCACACCCACTAACTCTATCTGTGCCTCTCTTCTTGAGGGAAAAACAAGGTAGCGGCACGAATAATGATCAACCATCTCTTCTTATAGGTTTAGTGCCAAGTCTTGTGCAGTCCAGTCCTGGATCTCAGCTAAGGCTTCTCAAAGCATCCTCACAGCTCAGGGAAATCAAATATCCATACCAGATCTGTGTGCTCATTTGAATTGAGCTTTGTTTTCAGGGAAGAAATCAAGGTTGAATAACGCTGGTGAGCTGTGAAAAACAATAACTGGAATGCACTGCTCCCAAGGGGATGGAATTTACACCGATATTTTTAGCAGGTTTGTTTCACATAGGTGGAAAATCATTGCGAGGTAAGCAGAAGGCTGCAGATAGGCTCTCAGAGGCTCCATTCCCGCTGATAGTGCACCTTCACTTCCAGGGCTCAAATCGCTTTATGAATGACAAAAATTGTATTTCAGTCTAAAACTTTATGTTCTGCAAATTACTGACTTTCAACCTTTCTTTAATATATTAAGGGAATTTCACGAGGCAGCAGTAGCTGAGAACAGCTGTTATATCAGCCCCATTAAGAGCACTTTTACTTTTTCCTTTCCTTTCCTTTCCTTTCCTTTCCTTTCCTTTCCTTTCCTTTCCTTTCCTTTCCTTTCCTTTCCTTTCCTTTCCTTTCCTTTCCTTTCCTTCCCTTTCCTTCCCTTTCCTTCCCTTTCCTTCCCTTTCCTTTCCTTCCCTTCCCTTCCCTTCCCTTCCCTTTCCTTCCCTTCTCTTTCCTTCCCTTTCCTTTCCTTTCCTTCCCTTTCCTTCCCTTTCCTTTTTCCTTTCCTTTTTCCTTTCCTTTATTCTTCCCTTCCCTCCCCTTCCCTTTCTTCCCCACAGAAGTGTGTAACACAGGCTGGCTTCCTACAACCACTAATTATCAGCACTTCGGTAAAGCCCACGAGGCACGTGGCACCTCCGCCGGAGGTGGCTAAGTCTTGAATGCCATCAGCCAACTCCATGTCAGACCCTTAGTCCCTCCGCAGTGACTGAACAGAACGCAGTAAGCTGGACAAAAGCTGGCGGCCCCGTTGAGACGGACACCACCACAGAGCAGACCTGTTGGGCCAGCTGGTGCTTTCTTGTCCATTTTCAGCCTCCCCATGGGTGTAGCATCTTCCAGAAGGTCTCAGGAATTGCAGCACAGGGATGATCAATACCGTGTCTGGTCCCCTGACAGGAGGAAAGGGAATCCTTTGGTAAGATCAATGCTTGCAACAGCGGAGAAAGTGCACCTATCATTTCCAGTCTTAAAAACCTGTGGTTTCATTGAGCTTCTTTGACTTTTTTGCAGGGAGTCAGATCTGACGTTCATATGGGTCTCTGGCCTCCTGGTTCTTTCATTATTTGTTGGCAATGCTTATTAACCAAGAACAGCATCCGATTTTCCAGTCCCCTGTCAAACCAAGAGTAGGTGTTTTGAGCGGACTGGGAAGCCTGGATTTGCACTGCTGTTTTCAGGGGGGACTGTACTTTTAAAATTTGTTTTCTTTTTGTCAGCAATAGCTGTTGAGCTAAAATTGAGGTAATTGTCACTCAGGGCTGAGAGAAAGTGCACTATATCCCAAGAAATACAGACATTTCTAAAGGTTGTTCTAGCGAAAAACTGAGATCCAGCAACACGATAGAGTTTTTTCCATTTAAATGTTTAAGGCAAATCAAAAAGTCAGTTTTCTTGCTGGTCTCTGGGAAGAGAGGGGTGTTTCCGTGCTGTACTCCACGGACCTGGCCTGCGCCGTCTGCTCTTGGGGAGTGCAATGTCTCAGCGCCTGAGACAGAAAAGCTGACACGGTGACGGTACTGCTATTGGCATTAATCAGGCAACCCAGGAAGTGGGTTTTCAACCTGCTTTCTGTTTGCTTTTTAATCAAAGCTATGTGGGTTGTCGCAGGCAGGGGGGAAGCGAGGGTGGATGCTTTTCTAATGTATGTTCATAAGCAATCTGGAGGACTTTGAAACATGGCTCTGTGGCAAGCGAGCGGCTTGTTGATTAACAGCTGCAAGCGAGAGCCACAAAGCTACAGAGATCTGCTGTCAGGTCTGACTTGCCAAGCAAAAAAAAA
>VZTV01030718.1:0-21178 GCA_013400875.1 Anhinga rufa
ATAAAAAAGGGGATGTCTGCACGTGGGCTGTGAAATTACAGCCTTTAATAACGCTGGCCTGGTCTCAGTCAAGCAGATTACATTTATCGGCCCCCAGTCTTCCCCATGCCACCGGTGAGAAAGGCAGGGTGGCCAGGCCCGCCGGGCAGCTCATCACCTGGCCCCCTGGGCAGAGGGAGATGTCCGTCCTCCCCTCCACACAGCCGGTGGGCCAACATCAGTTGAGCAGCTGGGGCAGCCGGGGAGGTGGTGGGGCAGAGGACTCCTCGCACCGCGGCGGCTCTGGCTGCTGCTGGCTGGGCTGCTGCCGGGCCCCGTGCTTGCAGGAGCTTTTCCTGCCGCTGCCTGAACGCAACGGCAGCGTGGGCTTCGTTGCAGTGCTCTGGGAAACAGCCTCATCCTCTGCCGAAAATCCTGAAATGTTTGGCCGACTGGTGTTTGCCTTGTGCTTGTAGTTGAAAGGATGGGAAGAATAGACAGGCACCTGCACACCCTAGGGTATTTGGGTTAGCGCAGGTAATGCAAAACCCAGCGAGGAGGGAGCGCAGAGCAGGCCCCCGACTTTTGGGTCTGTTGTTCACAGCCAATGTATGTTCACTGCTTTCCTCTTTGCTGCTTAAGACTGGGTTAATTTTCTGTCACACTGTGGTTCCTGAAGGCAACACGCTGCTACCAAAATAGCATTAAAAATAAAAATAAATCCAAGGCTGCCTGGTGTTTTACATCCAGGAAAATGCCTCTGGGGCGAGGTCGAGTGTCACTGAGATTGCACTGCAGTTGAGAGGAGAGATGTAGCCCACTGCCCTTCCCAGGGGCTGAGGGATAACACACTCGCTGCCGCGGCTTGTGTGGTGGATAGGCCGGGGGAGTTTCCATGGCTCTCTGTGTGCAGTAGGTGTCATTAAAAACTCAACATTTGCCTTGGCTGTAGCACTTGGATGGTTACAGCTCCCAGGCACAGCGTGGTCAGGCAGTGACTTGATGTGGCAGTTCATGACTGACTTAAAGGTTTTTTCTTGAGCAAAAAGAAAAGCCATTTTGGGGACACAATAGCTTCAGGTCTCTGGGTGCAATGGCAGCAGTCACCTAGACCTGTAGAGCAAGAAGAAGAATAAATAACCTTGCCTGTCACGGTAATTGGTCTTGGAAACACCTCAACAGGTTTATCTAGTGGCTAAGTTCCTTAACCGTGTTGTGGACAACCCTTTTCCTATTCCTAGTTAGGTGCAGACCTTGGGACTTTGGGGCATACCTCAGTTGTCTGTAAAGGGAGGGTGTGACGACGCTAAAACCTCTCATGGGTGTGTGCAGTGCTCAAGTATTACAGGGATTTGAAGTTCCTAGGTCGCTCCTCAGTTACGATACATGAGCAGAAAGATCTGGAGGGAGAGGTCGTCCTGGTTAGAGCTACTGATCATGAAATGCATTACAGCAGCCTGTCAGTGGCAGCCTGAGACGTCAAATCTGGTTGGAGAACATTTTGCATGAATGTCTTATCCCAAGTGTCCTCTCCTTCTACCACCTTTTAATAGCAGGGTTGGGGTGCGTGTGAAATAATGGTAAATGTGCAAGGATCTTATGGGCCAGAGTAGGCCAGCCAGTATCTGTTCTTCTATTTTTAATTTAAAATGTGGCTTTTACTATTGTCAGGTTGCCTATAAGACCAGAGGAGCTGTTCAGGTTTTTATAGACTGACTCAAGAAACATGGTAAAAGACACTGTTGCGGTAGCTACAGGTCTGAGTCAGAAAACTTGGTAAAATCCAGACTTAAGAGATAAACTATGCAGTGCACATTTTTCTCCATATAGAAGACCTGAACAGTCTCTGAACTGCTGCAAATTCTGATAATCCTGATCCTTTCGCTCCAAATACTGTCTACAACTTCCTCCTGAGGGGTAGCAGAGATGGAGGTGGTGATCTCTTCTTTCTAATGCAAGGGAATGGCTTTAAGCTGCGTCAGGGGAAGTTCAGGTTGGATGTTAAGAAAAAGTTCTTCACTGAGAGGGTGGCCAAGCACTGGAACAAGTTCCTTAGGGAAGTGGCCATGATGCCAAGCCCATTGGTGTTCAAGAAGCGTTTGGATAACACTCACATATATATGGTTTAGGAAGTGGCCATGATGCCAAGCCCATTGGTGTTCAAGAAGCGTTTGGATAACACTCACATATATATGGTTCAATTTTCATCTTGCCCTGTGTGGAGTCAGGAGTTGGACTTGATGATCCTCGTGGGTCCTTCCAACTCAGGATATTCTGTGGTTCTGTGCCTCTATGAAATACTGCAGCTGGGTCCACTTTTAATGAAAACATTCATAACCAAAAGTCTCGTCCAGAAAGAACTAAGGTGTAAAATGGAGTTTATTGTGGCTGACTTAGCACTCGGAAATTACATATCTTCACGTAACTCCCAGTTGCTTGAATACCTGTCAAACGGTTAATGGATGCAGATAGTTTCTAACAGATTTGCCATCCTTCCTTGCACTAATAAACCTTCCCGTGGTGCATGAGAGCCATTTGGTCTACATATTGTCCTCTAAAATTTTCAGATGTCAGCATGACATGCTACCAAGGGGTGACTGGAAGTGCATTCCTTCAGTAGAAACTCAGATATTTTAATTCCTCATGAATATGACCGCACTGACCTCGATCTTTGCAATCAGCAGTCAATAGGGTAATGACTTCTGATCACCATTAACTTTGATTAGAGCCACCAAGCTACTGCCTTCACTCTAGGGAATGGGTTCACTAACATGGAACTCCGCTCTCTTGTGACTTTTGCTAGTCTCTCGTGTTGGAGGTTATAGAGCTTCCTGGGCGATCTCTCCTAATGCTTCTCAGGTCTGTCAGACATGCGATGGCCAATTGATTTGAGCTTAATGAGGTGAGACTTGCAATACTGAGCGTGATGAGGTGAGACTGGAAGAAGTGAGAACCCAAACAGTTTGTGGAAATGCTATTTTCTGTCTTCACAGTCTTCTTTTTTTTAGCTTGGATTAATTTATTTCTCACCCATTCTTTCTACTGAGGGCATAGAGAATTCATCTACCTGCTAATCAGGTGAGCTCTCTAGGTACTGCACTCTCCTTGGCTTGGTTCAGTCGTTAGGGCTTTATCTACCTGATGTCCTGCACGCTTGAGTGGGAAGTTGAGAAAAGACTAGCAGCTGGCTTGCAAATTTGTCATTGTTACTTCATTTTATTAGCCTGAAGTAAATTCTGAGGCCTCATGAAACATTTTAGTTTGAAACACTTTCTCTGTGAAGTGCTATGTACGTTTTAATGGACATTTCTGGCTTTTTACCAAGGAAAGCAATCCCTTTCTCCCATATTCGTTATTTTTCAGCAATTAAAGCATTTAGGACAGAAATATTTGTTTCTTTGGGAGGGCTAAAGAATTAGACAGCATAAACAAAAATGTAGACTAGAATAAAAATACCATTAGTATTTTTTACAGGATTACAGAACCATATTCTCACCATTAGTAATTCCTGCTAGTTTCATAGCTCTCCTGAACAGAGACAAAAATCCTAATTTTGAGTAACATACTGGTTAGGTGGACTAAAAAGACCAAATATGAGAAACTAAGATTATAATTCTTATTTTGCATGGATGAGTCACAAGACATCTAAAATAGTTGACCTCTCCCTTCCCAAAATCATATGGATAGTATTGATCTGTTCATAAATGGCTTTGGATGCCTACCCAGACTTCTGAAATGTTGGCAGAGCTCAGGCTTTCTTAAGGCTCTTAGTCCTCTGTCTGAAAACCGTGTTTTGAGGAATTCATAAACTGATTTTAAAAATTATGGGTAGTTTTTTTTTTTGAAAAACTACAAATGTTTTTGAAAAACATTTTTGAGAAATGAGAAACCCTTCACAACGTTTTCCCTTTTCAGGATTTCCTACTCTAACAATTCAGAGACAAATAATTTCTGGATAAATCTATTTTTAATTCGTTACATCATGACCGAAATCCAGATCCTCTGCAGCAGGATGTTCTTGGGAAAGCAGAACTGAGTGAGGTGAGACGAGGAATCTCCAATGGGAACATTTGCCAGGCCTGTGACGGAAGAGAATTCTGACAGCCAGTGCAAGTCAGAAAAACACAGAGATATCTAAAAAAGAGTGAAACAAGCAAAAAGCTGAGCGAAGCAGATCGCCGGAAACTTCCACAGTGCTGTCCACCAGGAAACTTCCACAAAAAGAGAGGCCACAGAGTGGGAAAAGAAAAAACCACAAACATCGCCTTTTACATGTTAACAGTGTGCTGAGTCCTATAGCAAAGATTTTCTAAAGGCATCCTCGGGCCCGGAGGAACTTGTACATCCCCATGCTGCAGCACAGCACTGCGTGTGGAGGTTATCGTGCTCCAAAAGCTGTGCTGTCCTCTTGACTCAAGCACAGTGCCACGTAGGCATGCTCTCCTTGTGCTGCTCTGGGGACTTGCACTGTGCCACTTTTCTTTGCACGAACCATTTTTTTATTGGGAGAAAAGATTGCTGAAAACTCAGCACAGAGAAGATCTCAGATAAGCCGTAATACAATGCCTTCTGTAAGAGTTACCTCACGTAGAAAGACTTGTTTAAGACTTTGTACTTCATTAGCCACCATGAAATGTTCAGGTGGGACAGTAACAGTAAATGAACCAAAAGCGTCAGCTTTTATTAAACGTCAGAGCGTTCAAATACAGGAGGAGTCCTAACAGCCTACCGAAAGCTGGATCACCTTTAGATACCAGACACAATATCCGAGATGCCACCTGGAAAAGCGATCAGGAGTGTGCCTTTCTGTGGGCAAATGCAGCTCCCTCTGTTCAAGTACATGAAAGCGGTACCTTGAAATGACTCCAAAGCCATAATGGTGTCGTGAAAACGGAGCATGAATTCCTTGTTTAATCTAGGTGGCCAATTGGTGTGAAATTTCATGTAAGCTTAGTTTTAATGCCCTTTGACATTTGTTTTGCAGTTTGGATTTTTTTTTGAGATTTATTTTTTTTTCTCATCTTAAGACTCTTAAGACTCTTACAGGGTAAATTTGAAATTAGATGCTGCGTGAAATTCAACCCCTTCTGTTTTTGAAAACATATATAAATATATATATGGACTATATTTTTATGGACTCTCTATATAAAAATATGTAGTCAGTTAAAAAAGGCTAGCATCCCGGATGCTAAGTTTTCCTGATTTAACAGCTGATTTAAAACTGAAATTAGATTTCCTTCCATTTCAAGCCATTATCCATGGTGTAACTAAGCAACACCACCTTCATGTTATTGATGGGGCTGAGTGCACACAGATCTTACTGACTGGGATTGGCATAACTACACTCCTCTTTAACCAGTAAACCCTGGATTCAACAGCAATGATGCTCTGCTAGTACGTGTGGAGCCAAGGATGCAGAAGCGTTGGTGTAGAGCTACTTGGAGGTGTGTTCTTCAGTGCAAGGCTCTTCTATCCCCATCCATCTGCAGGCAATCCTTGTTCTTAAGTGGTTAAAAAGTCATGTAACATGCTATGCAAAGCCTCACTGGAGGTAATTAGGCTTCTATAGGTATGAAATATACCTCATTTAGAGGTAAATGTAAAGTCAGGGAAATAATAATACACTTGGCGTTCTCCTCTCTTCTGCCACACACGAGGAGCACATTTCATCTCTCCTGCCACTGTTTCATCTCACTGACCATGCTCTCCAGCCTTAACTCTTCTGACAAAACGTCTCTTTTTGTCCCTTCGATGCCTCTTCCTCAAGCACCTGTTTCCAAACCAGCATGAGTACAACATACTCCTGCCCCAGGTGTAGCAGAGCTGGAGGAAAACAAAGCAACCTAGCAAAGGTTTGCACATTGAATGGGGCAGAGCTAAGGATGGTGTGATACAGCATCCGTGGTCCCCAAACAGCCATAAATGTTTTCCAGATGAGGTCTTTGCATAACTCTCCTGGAAATAGAAATTTTAGGGTTTTGGACAGAGTCAGGTGGGTTCAATCGAGTTTATTATTTTGGCTTCAGTGTTGACATGGCTGGAGCTGGCATAGATGTGGAGATGGCAGTAGCAGCTCCAGGCAGGGCATGTGGGGCTGTCTTGGAAGAGCTATGAAGGTGGGAAGGGAATGAATTGATGGTGCCAAGCGAGGCATGGAGCTCTTTCTGAGCATGGCCCAGCTACCCACGGCGGACTATGGGAGGTCTGTCATGTTAGTTAGTAGTTGTGAGAGGGGATGAGAGAGTGCCATATGTGAGTTGATGGCCTGAAGATGCTTTTCCTTGATCTTGTGAATTTGTGCTTCACCTCCAGTTGTCTCAACAGAATGCTTGGCAGATAGATTAAAAAAATAATTCTGAAGACTGTAGAGGGATGGCAGCCAAAGCTAATAAAGAAAAGCAAGGGAGCTTCTTTCTGAGAGTGAGGAATGGTGATCTGAGGATGGCCAACCGAGGCATGAAGGCTTGATGTTGCGAGGGCTTGAGTGCTGTGCCTCTCGTCCAGTAAAGAGCGTTTAGTTAACTTTAAGTTCATAACTGCGTGCACTGGAGTCAATGGCAGCATTCACAGGCTTAAAGCTCAGCAGCTGCTTTTGTACTGCGGAATGATATCCAGAATTCATCCTCTAGGACCTGCCTTAAAAGAGGGTGGGATGCAGACTCCCTACTAAATATCAGTGGGATCCACAGAAGAGGTCCAGCTAAGACAAAACACATTCCCAGGCTAAGGTCTATCTGTCTGAAATTTCTGAGCTGAGTTTTCTAAGCCCAGTAAATGTATACTCACTAATGCAAAATTCCATGCTGGCTAAATGGATTTCAGTTAATTTTCTGCTATGAAAGCATTTCAATTTTAACAATAGCTGTCACTCCCAATATAATACAGAAATAGTTTAGTAATATAGGCCTTAAAACACTAGTCTGATAAATATTTATATTACTTATTTTAAGTTAAAAGCTTGGTTATGAATTGTTTTCATTCCAGCAGTGTAAACATCCTTCTAGAGTATGCACTGTAATGTTGAGATTGAAGTCACCCACCCTATTTGCCTGGCCTTATTTTATCCGTGCAAAAATATTCTTTAGTGGATGCTGATAAAAGTATTTTTACCACTTTCACTGTACAAATGCTCTTCTCTGTACAATACGGAAGGGAAAAATGATGTTAGGTACCTGTGGCAAATGAGTATTCAGTTAGAAAAAAGAGCTTCAGTTCTTTATTTGTCAGATGTTATTTTAGTTTAAATAGAAATTTGAATACATGGACATAAAACACAGGCCTTGTTTGCAAGGGGCATTTTTCTGGTGATAAATGGATTTTGCTTATTGCTCAGTTAACGTTTGATGCTTATTTTCTTAAAGAAAACTCAGCTTTATAAAATGAGAAGCAAAAGCTATTTAAGGTGTGTGAAATGAGGTACCAGCATAAATAGCCTCAGCTCTGACTTGACAAGCAGTAATAGATAAATAACTGTATATGGGTTTTGAACTGGAATCCTAGCCATATTCATGTGGTGAAAGGGAAGTATTTGAATGATGGCAGCAGAATGCAAGCCTCCCCAGTATCATCGGAGTCTGAAGTGGCTGCAGAAATTCAGGCAGTCATTTAATAAAAACACCTCTTTTACTATGGAGGCTGTAAATTATACAAGCCTGTCAAGTTACAGCTCTGCCTTTGTGCTCAGCACGATTGTAATGTTCTCAGTCCATAATTCAGAAAAGGATTAAAGTTCTCCAGTGCTCTGCTGTTTTTACAATGTTTTGGTGATAATAAGATTACCTCAGCCTCCCTCTCTCATGTGAAAATGTCACTAGAAAGACATACCATATATGAAGGTGGGGTTTTCTCACACACATGCATATATATGAGAGGGAGAAAATACATGACAGTGGTGTCTGGCGTCAAAATCTTATTGTAGGGCTGGAGATGCCTCATTACTCATGGATGTTGAAGACATGCAGCTAATTTATGGATTTGCTCTGTAGAAGTGCTGATGAGTCTTTAAGATCATGTCAGTAAGGTTTCTGTTTATTAAAAACAATTTTAAAAAACAAAACAAACCAAAGTTTTTTAAAAGCTTGCAAAGACTACAGAGCTTTTAGAGGACCTATTGCTTGGAAAGCTAAGTTTCCTTACTTGCCAGGGCTCTAAATACATAAGCCTCAGAAGGAGAAAAACGTTACAACTGGTGTATGTCAGAAAGTTATAGCAAAATAGATTTCCTATTAGAATAAAGTTGTGTTTTAAAAAGCCTAGTGTCAGTAGATATTCTGGGAATGGATAAAATGATGGTGGTCTGTTGGTGGTCTGGGAATTCCCTATTTTTTTAGGAAGCTCTGATTTCTCTCATTATTTGTCTCAGCATATCAGGTCTTCAGTCTGCCACTGGGCTTGGACTCCCTCTTGCTGGATCCGCAGTTCTGGCTGCTACAGCTTTTAGGATGTGTCAGCATCTTAATTTTGAAGAAAATGGAAAAATATTCCCCTAACAAGTTGGGTTTGGTTTTGTTTTCAGAGATGATACCATAAAGCCGCACAGAGATTAGGCAGAGGTCTTGTGGAGGACAGATTAGACGGCAAAAGTGCTGGGGAGTTAGACAAAGATGCACGAAAGACAAAATTTGTCATGTGCTGCTTCAGTATTGCTCTGATTATCTCTATCATACACCAGACATACTTCGGTTTCAATTCCTATGCAAAAACTCAGGTTAATACCATTTACGTGAATTATTTAAGAAAAGGAGAGGATTCTAGGAGATGTCAAAGACCTAGACCTCACTTACAGTCAGAGCCTACGGCATTACACAGGAAAAATAGGGCCACAAAAAGACAGTAAATTCTTTGTGTTCTGAAGATCCAGGAGCAGGCAGCTCCCCTAGAGTTAGCTGTTATGTCAGCTACGAATGACCTCAGAAAGCAATTCTATCAGGAAGGCTCAGCTGTTGTCCATGAACATCTTGACCATGCCTCTTCCCTTCCACCCTGCCACTGGCAGGAGGAACTGAACAACTCAGCCACCCTTAGTCCCCAGGCCTGGCCCCAGGCTGGAAAAAGGACAGTTTCATGCAGTACATGGCAGATAACTGGTGTCACTGAGCCATCGTCAGGCGTTAACTTTGTCTTCCAAAACCACAGTCCATTCCTCTGGTATGGAATGGCCAGTTCTCAGCGCCGTGCAGCTGCCTGCTTCAGTTGTGCTGCTCTGGTTGTCCCTTGCAGGCTCTCTCTAGGAGACCCTAGAAAAAGGAAAACCACTAATAGTAGTAATAAACGAAAAGCTGATGAACAACCACCAGCTTGAACTGGCAAAACAGCTCCACAGAGATGGGCACGTGCTCTACTGTAACTGCAGGCACGGAGCGGCTGCGGCTGTCCTGACTGAACAAGCGGTGGTCACAGCACCATCGCTCCGTGTTACTCCTTGAGAATGAAACAAGGAAATTTACGTCCTTCTCTGTCGCGACCATTTCTTTGCAAGGGACGTTTTCCATAGGGAATAGATTAACAATTAATTTACAAAACTTACCAAGCCTTTTGACCATGACTCTCTGTAATTCTATTTTTCTTTTTTTTGGAGGGCACATGTATTCAGATTGAAAGGTTATTTCTGTGCAGATGCAAAGGAAAATCTGTCTGCAGCAACGCTGAAGCCTGCAGTGGACCATGATGGAATTGAACAAGCTGCAAAGCTGTGTCGACCACCTGGAAAACTCCTTGGGCGAGCACTTCAGATAGCGCACATGCTCAAGACAGTAGTGATATCTCTGCAGCTGGGAAACTGGAAGCGGCTGTAGAAAAAGACGCCTGGAAAAGGATAATAGGGATGGACCACACTAGGCATAAAGCAGAAGAGCATCCTTTCTGTACAACCTCCAGGAAGAACTGTCCTTGTAGATCCCCATCTGTTTACTTCTGTACCTTTAGGCCAAAGCACTGAGCCGGCATCAGCCTTTCCCCTCTCCCTCTTGCCTCTCTCTGCATGCACTGCATCTGAAGCCATAGTTGCAGCCAACGTGGCCAGATCAGGCTAGCTTGAGGTAGGCTGAGCCAATACATGCATCAGGCTCCACTGTTGCACGTGTTCCTCCTGGAAGAAGAACAAGGCAAAATTTGACAAACTGGTGCAAATCTTGCAAAGGGCCTCTAGGATGGTCGGGGGCTGGAGCATGTGGTGTATGAGGGGAGGCTGAGGATGATGGGTTTGTTCAGCCTGGAGAAGACTCAGATGGATCTAGGTGCGGTCTTCCACTGGCTAAAGGGGAGTTATAGAAAAGGCAGAACCAGATTCTTCTCAGAAAGGTACAGAGAAAGGGCCAGAGGCAAGGGATACGTTGCAAGAAGAAAAAAAAAATCTTATTTTTTTAATTAGGAAAAAATTCTTCCCTGTGGGAGCGGTGCAGCACAGGAGCAGGAGCCCAGGGAAGCTGAGGGATACCCATACTTGGACATTGTCCAAGGACAAGGGCCTGTGAGACGTCCTCTAGCTTTGGAATTAGCCCCGCTGTGAGCACAGGGCTGGACAAGGGGACCTCCAGAGGTCCCTCCACACCTGAATTATTCAGTGGGTCAAAGTTGGCACAGATTGTTCTAGCTCCTCCAGAGCCGCTTTCCACCTTGCACCGCCGCCCCCGCCGCAGGCTGCTCTGGGGTTGCTTGGTCAGCTAGAGCTTACAGATATTGCTGCAGCGCGTGCAACTCGTGATATAATGTAGAAAAGAAAACCTGCCTTCTTGCCGCTGGTTATTCCTGCCTAAAAGGTTTTTCCTAAACAGCAAGCTAGGAAAACATAAAAGCAGCTCATTTTTGTATACTTCCTTGTCATCTCCCCTGCTTCCCTCACCCAAAATCTCCTGAAAACTTTGTTCAGTCAGCCTCAAGTTTCCTAAAAGAACATTCTACCCTGGGATAATATCATGCCTGTGAAAGTTCAGGCAGATTATTTTTTTTTGTCTAGAGGGAGAGTAAAAATTGGTCTTATAATGGAGGTCTTGTTTCAAACAACGATGAAAGAATTTAGCATTTATGACATCAGTGGGGTGGCATGGGCGTGGAGTCGCATGCGAGCGGGGGGAAGCTGGGCTCTTCTCTGCATCAGTGGTTTTGTGAAGGAGTCTTTCACTGATGGAGGCTTATTCAAGCCCACCTCAACACATGTACATATTTATTTACTAAAGCAAACCAGACTACAAATGGGACCAAAATCCACATTTAAACATCCCTACAGGCAAGCCCTCTATGACAAATTCTTTCTCCAGCCCTGCTTAAGAAAAAGCCTGGGAGAGTTTATTTTCCTCAGGCTTTACAACTCATTGTTTTCCACAAAAGCACCCCTCTGCTCTTCCAAGAGTAAGGATAATTCTGTGGCTAAAGCACATGACTAGGACTTGGGGTTTTCTTCCCAGCTGTTGCACAGACTTCTTGTGTGTCCTTGAGTAAATCTGACTAATCTTGCTGCACATCTGTAAAATGGATGCAGTGCTCTCTTCCCCATTCACAGGAGCTGATGTGAGCCTTTTAGGCCTTCGCAAGACAACCAGATAGAAACGGAAAGAAATATGCATGCAATTTTGCGTACAAGTGTGTGCGCTAATTGAGGAAACAGGGGAAATTTTGTTGCCAGAATCTATTTGACAGAGCACCTTACTAATTCTGTAGAATTTTGGATGCAAAATCTGTTTCTAGAAAGCTTAGGGGTTTTTCCTCCCGAACTGAAAAGGATGGTTGTTTGAATCGTCTTTTTTTTTTTTTTTTAAATGAAAATGAGAAAACTCAAAAGTTACTTTTTAGGGAACATGAGGAAAACCTTTTTTTGTTTTTTTTTTTTTTTTCTTTAAAGGTGGAAGTACCTCTTCCCAGGCACCGATAGTCCACATGTGTTATGGGAAAAGCAATGTCATTCTGCCTAAACGCGGGCACTCTTAGGGCTGGGAGGCGACTGAGCGCATCAACATCCAGCTCCATCCCATCATGCTTGCTCAGTAGGCAGATAGGCAGGATTTGCTTTATCACCAGGGTCAGTGAGCAGCCCTGTACCTCGCCATCAACTTCTGAACCCTGCAGCGAGGAGGCAGCGATTACCACCTTCCTGTGATTGTCTGTCATGCTCGCCATCCGTGTCCCTTGAGTACTTCACAAATATTGACAAAGATACTGTCAGGAAAAGGTACCTACCACGACATGCATTTTCTGGTGGAGAGTTGAAGTTACAACACTGTCAAAGGTGTCCCCAGACGTACGGTGTCCTGCTAGAGGCAAGTCTGGCTTGAATTTGAAGGAACTACATATGTTGAAAAAGCAATATAGCATGAGTATATTCGACCCTGTACACTTCAAAGGGTGTAACTGCAGCAATTCATTACGGGCAAGAGTTTTTTAACTGACTGGTGAACTTCTGTGCCTCGCTTCCAGCTGTTCATAATGTGATACCTTGGAGGGACTAGATTTTCTGTGTGCTGCATGTTCACAGCTGAAACGGAATTCTTCTGACAAGGGGGGCTCCTTTAGATTAATTCAAGATTAGGTTCTAAAAATAGTACCCAAAATTACTAGGTGAATTGAAAAATTATTCAATATGATAAAAAATTTTAAACATTCTTCATTTTCAAATTATATTTTCCCTTCAAATTCTTTTACAATAATTTTTATCAGTTGTCATGTGGTAGAAAACATTAGTAAAAAATGGGGCCAGCTCAGTCACATCATGAGATTTAAAAGGAAATGTTTTAAAAATAATTTTTGAAAATTATAAACCACTTAACAAATTACAAGTCTTAAGAAAGGTGTTTGCATTTTTGTGATCATAAATTCCCATTGATTTTGAAAGACTATAATCTGCACCCTGCACTTTAAAGCATAAGCATGAGAAATATTGCCAGTGCCAAAAGTTCAGGCTGCAAGTATTTACGGGAGTGGCTGAAAAATGAGATTTAGAAAGTAGTTCAAGTTCTGTTCACATTTTTCAGTTTTCATTCATCTCCTGTTACATTTTTAAGCTTTCTCATCAACAGCAAGCACTGAAAATTCACTTCAAGAATATCAGCGAGTTGCTTATGTCACCACATGTCTTCAGGAGCTGGAAATTTAAACAGAAGAGTATCATGAAGTCATGATAAATCCCACGCATTGGCAAAATTGGCTTCACTGTAATGCGTAGCTGTCTCTGTTTCTAACACTTTAACTCAATATTGTACATGGATGATCCTGTTCCTGCTGACAATAATTACAGACTCCCCATTGACTTGTGCAGGAGCAAGATGGGAGCATTTCAGGCATGGCTCTATGAAAAATATCCCGACGGAAAAATGCGCCTCATGGGTTAGATACTAGCTCAAGACTTTGAAGGTTATAGAACTACTATATAGAAATGCACTTTGCATTCACACAGCCTTCTTGCGTGATCTGGAGTAAGCCTTTGAAGGTGACAGTGTAACCCTGTGCCTGTGTTCCTGCATGGCACCTTTCCTAGGAGTGCAGGAGATGTGGCTCAGCCTGAGGGCTGGTGGTTACGGGGTGCTGGTGGCACTGGTGGTGGAGTGGGGCAGAGTTTGGGAAGAGAGCTGCTTCTGGCCCCCTTGCAGAGTGGGCTGACAAGCATGGATCCAGGGTGTACATGGTCCTGGGTGCAGGCTGACCTGCTCCATTCCTGTATCAAGGCTGCAGCACTGAGTGACGCCAGTATGCCCTTTGAGCTAATATCCCCATTAAGGTCTGAGTTTACCGGTCTGCCCCTCAGCCGCAGATTACACCACCTCCTTTCCTCCACCTTCTGCAGCTTCTGTTTCTTTGGGTTCCCAAGGGCTTTGAGATTGTGCCCTGAATTCACTGGGGATGCTCTGAGCCTCTCTGGCACTATAGCTGGCAGAAACTGTCGAAATTATCTTGTCTGAGCTCCTTGATCACACTGGGAAAGGCACCTTGTCCAGGCGTTCCTGTGTCAAGTCCCCATATCCAGAGGCTGAACTTGACTATCCTTGGAGGGAAAGTCAGTCACCATGATCCAGGGATGTCTCGTTATGTTGCACCCTCCTCACGCAATGTGAGTTGTTCCAGTGGAAAACTCTCCTTAGAGCGGGCGTTTTACCCCTAGCCTAAATGTATCTCTTTTCAGATGTCACCGTGCTATCTGAGGTCTTTTTAGGCTTTTCACTTGCTAGCTGAGAGCTCTGTGGTCTTCCCGTGCAAGCACTTGGAAACCTTTGCCTGGGCACATCTTCTTGGGTAAAATAAACAGACTGAAGTCGCTCAAGTGTTTCGTAAGTGCTGGCTCAAGGCATCCTGGTACTGCAGGCAGAGCTGAGCTTTCTCATCTTGTGGGGGGTGGTAGACACTTTTGTCCAGGTAAGGGGAAGACTAGGGAAGAGGCTTGAAGCTGGGGCAGAAGGGCAGGAGAGATGCACCTCCTGGCACACTAATGGCTGTGCCACACGTCCTGCCTTCTCACGTGGTGGCAGAGGCAGCAGCCAGCCTGGCACAGGCAAAGCAGACCTGGTGCTATCTACGGTTGTCTGCTCTTTTACGTTCTAACTGCCAGCTCGGGTCTCACTGCAGGTATTCAGGACTGTTGCAGCTCTTTTCTGAGCCATTCCCAGCTTTTTAATGTCCTCTGTTTTAATGAGCCCCAAACAGCGACACTGCATTCGTCGGCAACAGGTCTTTCACTGTTCTTCCTTGCTCTTCTCCCACCTAAATCTCATTTACTAACTACCTTGCCAGGTGGGGGTTATGTGTTCAACGAGAGCCCCAGGCAGAAAACCTTTCTGATGCACCCTTGCGTCCCAGTTACGCTCCTATTTGTGTGTGTGCTGAGTCAGATGCCTACAACAAGAGCTGCTCACTGCTTCCGTTTTTAAGCCCAGACCTGCAAAGCGTACCACACAAGCTGATCCCTCAGCCCAGGTGGAGCCCCAGTGAGCTGACTTGGGTGCTGTACCAGTCCTGGGGCCTTTTTCCAGGATCAGAGGCTTAGTACAACATTTAAAGCTTTGCTTATTTTGACAGTCAGCAGCTGCCAAGCCAAATAATCTGTTTGTTTCTTTATCAAGCAGACTAATAAATGCTGCTGCGTTGCTAAATCTGTCTAAAGGGGAGAGACAGCCTTCAGTCTTATTCAGCATCCTATGATTATATCAGCCTGTCTTAACCCAGCCAAGTGTATTTACATGAAATAATGGAATGAGTTTTGCAAATTTCTTCCCCCCTTTTTTTATTATAAGTGACTGTCTAGCCAAGTTCATTTCCTCTCCTGTCTGAGCTCTTCTCTGAAATATATTATCCCACTTATTAAAAGCCAATAGCACTGTGCTTGCTTTTCTTCCACCCTCTCAGAAGAAGGGGCATGCAGGGGATGCTTGGATTAAGTGAGTGGGGCACCCCAGAGCTGGGATTCTTTATGAATGAGCTCATATCCTCTCTCCGTATGATAAGAGGAATGCCGTTTGCATCCCAGAGTTGACTACATAAACATACACACACTTGGACGGGCGAGCATTTAGCCTGAGCATAAACTACAGTTGCCAAAGATCTGACTGACAAGGGATCATCTGCCAGCTCCCTGCGCGGGCAGACCGCAGCCATCGCTCGGTGGCGATGGTCCCTTCATTCCTGGTGAAATCCATCCCTGCCGGGACGGGGAGGGGGAGGAAGGGCGAGGAGATGACAGATCCCTGTTTGCATTCTTCAGAGAGAGCAGCTGCAATTGTCTTACTACAGTATGTCAACATGAAATTATGACAAATCAGGCAGGGATGTACTAGCAGATGAAAACAATAGGGAGGAAGCAGAGCAGAGGGAAGCTGGGGAGAATGAACTGTACTTGAAATTCTGGAGGCTGATACCATCCTGGTGGAAAATGACTCTGAAAATGTAATAGGACCGAAGACTCTCGGTATGCCTGGACATGACGCAAGGAGCATATGCTGAGTTTTCAGGTTGCCTCTAAAATGCACATTCTATTTTATTTTTTACATTCCATAGAAAGCTTTCAAAACTTAACCTGAGGGTGGCAGGAAAAAGGCTAGTCTGTCACCTTTTCCCCTGAATGGGACACAGTCAGGATCCCCACAGAGCCAAGGGAGCACCCAGCACTCCCACACTGTATGTGATGCCATGCTCTGACCTTGGCAAAGGTAAGGAAACCTCCCTGGCCAACACGGTTACATGTACAGAGCCACTAAGAATGAAGAAAAAAAAAAGGGATTTCCTACTCCCCCCCCTCCTTTTTTTTTTCTTTTCTTTTTAATTAAAAATGTTATTGTTTGATAGCAAAGGGAGAACTAGCAGTAGAAAGGCTTCAGCTTCCTGCTTGCCTCCTCCTTTCTATCTAACAGAAGTCCTTGAAATGGGATGCAATGAATGCTTCCTTTATTAAAAACTAAGCCTTCTCCAACCCACACAGTTTCACAACACTTGATAGAATGCACATTTTTCCAGTGTCTTTTTTTTTTTTTTTAACAATGTCCAACAATAAAAAAAGTCAGTAATGGAGCCATATTCAGCATTAGTGTAATTGGGAGCAGCTCGCTCTGGTCTCAAGAGGAGGTGCGCTCAGTTTCACCAGAGCAGGATTTACTAGCGCGTGGACACCTCACATTTAGGATCGTCGCTGGTCTCTACTAAGAGTGGCATATAAACTTCACCAGATTTGTGAGTCCATTGATTTAGCGTTGTGCAGCTCGGCTGCAAAAGAAAGAAGGGAAAAGGCAGTGAGCACAGGATTTTTACCTAAAAGCTGGCTTTATTTCCCTCCACCCAGGTTCTGCTGCCTCTCTGCCTGCTGCAGCTGGCTGGCACCTCTGAGGAAGCTGCCATGTCACACCTCACTGGAGTCGGGGAGAACGTGGTGGGTTTGCTCTGGAGGGTGGAGGGTGCATGAAAATATTTTCTGTGGTTTCAGTTTGCATGTCTGCATGGAAAAGTCTAGTGAAATGTAATAGGTATGAATCCAGGAGGGTCCACAGAAATGTGTGAGGACAGATTTCAAGGAAACCAGTGCAAAAACCCCAAAACCTTTTCCGGGCAGGGACTATTCCCAATAAGCTTTCAAAATCTGTAATATTTTTTTCTATTAAATTCCACAGGAGTTTTCCATAGGCCTGGTTCCAACCTCCCCTCTTCCAGGCTCTAAATGTTACAGTTTAATGAACTGAAAGAGCTTTGCTCTGTGCTCCCTTACATTGCATCTGTCATCAGTGGCACTTCTTCAGCTGCACTGAAATCATTCTGTGCTTGCACTGCTCTTCTGAGACAGTGCGAAGTCCCCAGTCTCGAAGGAATATCTGAGTGAAAGAGCTGCCTTTCACCTAATTTAGTCTTTAAAACTTCAAGTAATACGACAAACGTATCCTGCAAGAGCATATCCTTCCTGTTGGGTTTGCTTCCGGACGCAGAGTGCCCTGATGTAACCGTTCTGCAGATCCATCCCTGGCAGCCACAGCCATCTCCTCCTGGAGATCATAAAGCCAATGATGCTCATTCAATGGATGGAGAGCGAGCCCTGTCCTGACCTACAGCCTAGAACAGCTACTCTGTCCAACTGGGTTGTGGTGGTGCCCCTGGAATCAAAGTAATGTCACCTTTATTATCAGGTGCCATTTTCTGAAAGGCTTAATGAACCTGACTTCCTTCTTTGAACGCCTGAATTAGGTTAGTAGTACGGTCCTCGTATTACTCACTCATGGAGAAAGATGCTGGCTTGCCAGGCGTTGCAAAGCATGCAGGGCCAGAGGTAAATGGGAGCTCCCCTGGCGGGAGCTGGGACAAGTCTGCAGGGCTAGGAGGGAGTATGAAGCAGAATCTTGGCAGCCCACAGGCAGTTGTATGGTTGGAAGCCCCCAGAGTTATGTAGCTGTTCCTGCCAGTTGCATGAGTCCTCACGATGGTAAAGCATTGCATGGCACGAGGCTTTCCTCCAAGAGAGGGACTTAAGGTGTAGTGAGGTGGTGCGGAACATCAGAACTTATTTCTCACACATCCTCTCCTTGTGAAATTTTGCTGCGGTTTTCCCACTGGTGGGGAAATTCCCCTACTGCTGATATTAGCTACTCTCAAAAAGCCTCTCTCTTGCCTTTTTGACAAGTAATAGCAAAAAGCCATTGTCCACGCTCTGTGCTTTCCTGTATTCAAGTTTTATTTCTTTTGCAACCAGATAGCTTTATTGCATTTCTTCTCATTCCTCCTTTTCTCATAGCTTCAAACAACACGGACTTGTCAGGCTTTTTTCTTGTGAGTCTAATGTGAATGTAGATATATTCTTGCTAACGTGGTCTCAAACATGAAGGCTACAGTCACATGCTGTGTTCTGGTTCCTTTGGTTTGCTCTCACTTAATGAAAGGAAGGTGATATGAGAGGGAATGTTTAGCAAGATATATCTCCCTGGCCCAGATGAAACACAAGCACAAATGTATGCTGGGAAGCTCAGCAGGATTGGAAGAGGTGCAAATGCAGGAAGGCAGGCAGTGTGAAACGATCATATGCAGCCCACCTAAAAAGCATCTTTCAAAGAAGGATCAGGGTCAGCATTATATTTAAAAGGTCAAGTCTCCTTAGTTTGACCTAATATTCTACCTGCTAGGCTGTCACAAGCTACATTAGTCCAAAGATCGTTCTACAGATCTCACTTCCCAACACCATCCCTGTATTCCTCTCACGATTAATCTGATGAGTTAAGGTACAAGTATGCAAGACTAAAGACAAAGACTGCTCCCTAAACCTGCTGTGTGCCCTAATTCTTGTACTTCCTTTCTTCATGAGTTTTTGTTCCAGTGTGTGCTCTCTGGGGCCCACTATCACAAGGGAAAGTCAGGGTACTTTTGCCATGAGTTCATTCTGCGCACGTGCTGTAAATCTGGTGCCACAGGGAGCACGCAGGTAGGGAACAACTGCGTTCCGTTTGTGGAGTAGCCTGCCAAGGGGCAGAGGGTTCCCTGTACCCCACTGAGCCTCCCTTGGCACTGAACGAGACAAGTGGGCAGCTGGGTGACAGAGAGCAGAGACCAAGCAGAAGCGAAGTCTCGCATCCAACCTCCGAAGTCTATACTTAACACAGTCCCATCAAGCTGAGTGTGGGAACGCTGTGCTATGAGCCCCCTCTTGACGTTTGGGAATTGAAGCACAGATGCACTGAATGACTTGACCAGACACACAGGAAACCTACAGACGACCTAGGAACTGCACCCATTTCAGAAGTCTCTGTCCAGTGCTTTACCGTAAGACCAATGATCTTCTCAGAACAGTTTTCCCAGGGTCTCACAATTCTGCGCTAACTTTTACTGTAATGAAATTGGTTTAGAAATAATGATTTTTATTCTGAAAGTTTGATGGCAGCAGAGGGGAAGCCCTGCACATATGTAGGTGAAGTGGAGAAATGAGAACGTCTAACCAAAGGGTTAGCAGAATAGGTGTTCTATCTGCAACACTTTCAGTTTTGCTTAATAATACTAACTCCCCTTTGATGTGCACTTTAATTGCAAGCAATGAGTGCATCAGTGCCTTTTACTTTCAATTTGAATCACAGGTAATTTTAATCTGATTGCAGCCTCACAAGGTTCCTACCCGCTTTATTCCACACCTTTGTGAGCAAATTCCTCGTATCTAATGATACCACTGTATTCACCTCCTTCTTAAATGGGGGCATGGAATATTATTGTTGAAATGCATACATATCTCGATTTATTTCTGAAGTTTGTAGAATAGCAGAAGGCACAAAATAAGCTTGAAATTGTGGGGGTGCGTGGTAGATCATAATGTGTTTAACATGTGATAATGAAAGCATAGAAAAATGTCTGGAGGTTTCTGTGAGGCAGTATTGCACTTTCAGCAGCAGTTGATAATTTACAAAGAGGAATTACCCTTCCTTCCCTATTGGTAAATCTGGTGGAATAATAATGTGATGATGATGATGATAATAATAATACTAATATTTTTATTAGTCTGTTTGCTGCTAAGCTATTGTCCGCTTGTTAGTATGTTTTTAGAAACATGCAATGAACAGGACAAGTCACTGGAAAGCTGTTGAAAGATTCCAAAGACGCTTTACACAGGAATTTGGGTTTCTCCCAGAGTTTAAAAATCCTTTCCTGTGCTGTCCTTTTCACTAAATAAGTCCCACTGGGGCTGTCTGAACAAGCCACATGAGCCGGACCCACTTGTATAAATAACGTTGTGCAAGGTAGGAAAGTAAACTTGCAGGTAGGAAGTTCCTTTTCTTGCTTGATTCTTTAGGATCTTTAAATACTGCAGACCACTAGACTCTTTTTTTTACTCTTTTTTTTTCTTTCTTTTTTTGCCTTGGTGAATTTTGGCTTCGCAGCAAAACCTGAAACCTCTGAGCTTTAAGCAGAGTGTTGAATGAGAAAACCTCATGCCCTACTTCCCTCTGATAGGACACACTCTAGAGCTGGGTCTCCCACAATGCGGTGCCTTACTAAGTTGCTTGGTGCATCACACATCGTCTTGAAAGCCACAGGCAACAGGACCCCAGGGAAGGTGGAGTGAGTGACCCGTGCTGCTTGCTGGTCAGCAGGAGAGCTCGGAGAATAACCCAAGTCTCCTACATCTCATTGTGAAGGTATGAGAGGCAATTGGTCCAGTCTCAAAAGGAAGGGTGGTCACACAGCAAGTGTGTCTGAATAGAAATGTGAAGTATTGATATTTAACTTCATAAGTACCTGCATATCTTTGGAGAAGTCACTTAATGTCCCTTTGATCTAGTTTCCTCATCTGAAAAATGGGATAAGAACAAATCCTATGTAAGACACCCTGTACTCTGTTGGCGAACCAGAGAATCCCAGAACGGCGGGGGCTGGCAGGGCCCTCCGGAGCTGCCCCCGTCCAGCCCCTGCGTGAGCAGCACCCCCAGAGCAGGGGCACAGGACCGCGTCCAGGCGGGGGGGGAATGGCTCCAGGGAAGGAGACTCCACAGCCTCTCTGGGCAGCCTGGGCCGCTGCTCTGGCACCCGCACAGCAAAGGGGTTTTGCCTCAGATTTCAGTGGAACTTCCCGTGTCCCAGCTTGTGCCCGTTGCCCCTTGTCCTGTCGTCGGGCACCGCTGAGAAGAGCCCAGTCCCACCCTCCTGACACCCGCCCTTCAGACACTGATAAGCACTGAGGAGATCCCCCTCAGCCTTCTCTTCTCCAGGCTGAACAAGCCCAGGTCTCTCAGCCTTTCCTCCCCAGGGAGATGCTCCATCCCCTGAGCATCCT
>VZTV01030720.1:1781-22847 GCA_013400875.1 Anhinga rufa
AAAAATCATCAGATGGTTGGAACACCTCTCCTATCAGGAAAGGCTGAAAGAGTTGATGTTATTCAGCCTGGAGAAGAAAAGGCTCCAGGGAGACCTTATTGCAGCCTTTCAGTACTTAAGGGGGGCTTATAAGAAAAATGGGGACAAACTTTTTAACAAGGCCTGTTGGAATAGGACAAGGGGTAACGGTTTTAAGCTAAAAGAGAGTAGATTTAGACTACATATGAGGAAGAAATTTTTTTACAATGAGGGTGGTGAAACACTGGAACAGGTTACCCAGAGAGGTGGTAGATGCCCCTTCCCTAGAAACACTCAAGGTCAGGCTGGACGGGGCTCAGAGCAACCTGCTCTAGTTGAAGCTGTCCCTGCTCACTGCAGGGGGGTTGGACTAGATGACCTCTAAAGGTCCCTTCCAACCCAAACTATTCTATGATTTCACAAACTGGTTTCATTCAAGCTTGTCCTGTCCTCTACCCTCAGGTTCCCCAATTGGCTGAGAAGACACTAAAGTATGGAAAAGTTTTGCTGGAAAAATTCTGAATAGATTCAATATTGATGCCCATGAAACAAACAAGGATGTAACATCAAGCTCAAATGAAAGGGATACCGTTATGTCCGACTACATGCTGATACCTCATGTATCTTCCTGATGTTAGGGTTTTGCTACTAAGGGGTCAATACCAATCTCCGACAATTTCAGAAGAACAAAAGTGTCCATTCTAGTTGGTGAAGGCATAAAAGGAAAGAGCTGTTCTCATTCCAGAAGGGAAGTAGCCAGTCTTCAGTTTTAAAGCAAACCTTCTAGATGTAAATTGCTGCATTATTTAAGTTTATTGAACATCTAACACCAGGAAATGTGCAATTCATGAAATTTTCAGTGAAGATGTACGAATGAGACTTTCCTATACATTTTTAAAATGTGAAATTATCAAAGTTTTATGCAGTGTCAACTTTGGCCATATATGGTAGAGTTAATTGAAAGTGCAGTTCTAGCTTTAAAAGGGTCCCCATGAAAGTAGCAATGTGTGTTTTATTGTCTCTTATTCATTTGCAACTCAAAGATGCCCAGGTTTATACATGAAAAAGTGTTTCTTCTAACTGCCAGCTTGTGCTGCAAGACACTGTTGAATCTGAGAATCCAGTTACAGAATCGCAGAACGGTGGGGGTTGGAAGGGCCCTCTGGAGCTCCCCCCGTCCAGCCCCCCTGCGTGAGCAGCACACCCAGAGCAGGGGGCACAGGACCGCGTCCAGGCGGGGTGGGAATGGCTCCAGGGAAGGAGACTCCACAGCCTCTCTGGGCAGCCTGGGCCGCTGCTCTGGCACCCGCACAGCAAAGGGGTTTTGCCTCAGATTTCAGTGGAACTTCCCGGGTTCCAGCTTGTGCCCGGTGCCCCTTGTCCTGTCGTCGGGCACCGCTGAGAAGAGCCCAGTCCCACCCTCCTGACACCCGCCCTTCAGACACTGATAAGCACTGATGAGATCCCCCTCAGCCTTCTCTTCTCCAGGCTGAACAAGCCCAGGTCTCTCAGCCTTTCCTCACCAGGGAGATGCTCCATCCCCTGAGCATCCTTGTGGCTCTCCACTGGACAGTTAGATGCTTTGCTTAGTGTACTTGTATCACCAGTTCTATAGTTTCTGCAAGCTAATGTGCCCAGCTTATGCAACCCTTAAGACCCAGATCAGACCCCATAAGAAATTTGCTATTATCATGGGGAGGATCAAAGATCCTCCATTTGGAGCACCCTTGACAAAAGCAAGAAACCAGACAGGAACAAACTGCATTTCACAGTGCCAGCAGAAAGCACAAGGATTACGGTATACTCACTCAGGAGGGCAGAACTGGTTTTGATCAGAAGACACATGCCCTACAACTCATTTCTCTTTTTCTTCCTCTCACAAAAAATATACCAGGTTAGAATTTTCTTAGCCAGAAGCTGGAAGAGGGACTGCAGAGGACAACTAAATCAAACATATCTTTAACCTCCTAGAGAGAGACAGTGTAAATCCAGCCTGAAGCCTCTGCTCCCTGGAATTGGATTAGGGACTCCACATTGGGTCTACCTAAGCCAGACAAGTAGCCCTTACAGCTGTTTTTTTTTTCTTCCTTCTTTTGCATTAAAACACACTCAAAAACCCTAAAAAAGCAAACAAAACTTCGCGAGGTGTCAGGCAACCTTCTACTCCGCAACAACAAATAAGGCCACAGTCCAGAATGTTAACTTCAATGGAGAATTTATGGTTTCCAACAAATATTAGGTCTTAACTTCTGTGTGTGACCCTGGTGCAGGAGGTAGACGACATAGAAGATGGTGGGATACACTGCTCTGCTACAAAAACATCTTTGGTCTTTCCTTTTGGTCATAATGCTGCAGCAGCAGGAAACAGATAAACTGGGATATTTAATTAAACTTTAGTGCAGGGGTATGAAAGAACAGGCCCAGCCCCCGCCCCTTGCTTGCAGTTCCAGTGAGCCAACATCAGAAGCAAAAAAGAACTGGCCATACTGACTGGAGGCTGCAGGGCAGACGCCGCACCGCACATTTTACAAATGAAACAGAGCTGCCCACCAAGGGCAACGCACAGGGATTTGGTCAGGAATTCGAAGCTCTCTGTTTTATGGCCACAGCACCACCCGCAGCGTATCACCAGCCGAAATACCTGCAAGGACTGCGTCCTGCTGCTGCTACCTCGGCCCACAGAGCCAACAAGCACTTCCCCACCATCCGCTGCAACAAGTGGGGGCTCTCCCGCAGCCTGCCCTTCAGTGCAGCAAGCCAAAGCACAGAGGCATAGAGCTCGCGTGCCTTTGGCAACATGAGCTTGTTTTCCTGTGTTTGTGTGGCAGGTACAGACCTTTTTGCTCACCTCCTGTCTAGCAATTAATGCAAGCCCCACACCAAATACTGGCAGTCACATTGCTGTGGCTAACTTGTATGGTGGCTAAAAGTGTCACTTGGAGTGAAAAAAGTTAGACCTCTCCAAAATAAATCAGAACCCAGGGATTAATGTGCTTTTTAAACTGTGGGACAACCAGATTCCCGATCCTGCTCTATTTTGGAGCAGAAACATAGACCTGGATGTCTTATATTGCACTGGTTTAGAATCAGTATCGACTTCGTTCAGAAAGGCCATCCTAGCCATGAAAAATCCTTCCTTGTAGCAGTTTTCATTAAACATCCACATTTTCCCAAGAAGTATCTGTTTTAGTGTATTTGCATTATAATTTTTACAGCACTAACTCTGACTACTAACTAAAAGTAGTTACTAAATAGCATCAATCCACTTTTTTTCACTTCATTCAACCATATGGATAACAGTAAACCAAAATATTTTTTTCACTTGAGAAGCCTCCCTTCCAATGAACATTACTACTAAATAATATCGCTGTTAGATATCTAGACCAGGAGTTTTGGAGAATGGATGCCTAGGTTATTTTAGATTTTGGATTTGAAGTGCTAGATTTTTCTTCCAATATTCAGCACATAGCAATACAACCACAAATTTGCCACCAGCCACCCTCTTCCTTATAGCATTCTGGGTCTCTTTTTTCCTTTTAGAGTTACAGCTCATGCAACCCACAGAGCAACCCCACAGCTCTATCCTGTACAACCAGTTACATGAATCTGTTTCAAGGCCTCCTGCTGCTATGACATTGCACCAATATCTAAAGGAGGCGGCAACATCATGCTCTGACTCAACAGCTGGGTGCGAAGCGACAAATGTTCTGCCGGGGTTAGAATGAGATTAGCAAAAATCCCACGGAACAATGATTAAAAGGTGCTGTAACGAATCCATTTGCTGCATGCTACAAACACAATTACTAGACAAATTATCTCTCTCTCACCCCACTCCTTTCTCTGCAGTGAGCCAGGACTAAGAACCCTCATCCTTTGGGCTCCAAACATAATAGTCCAGCTTTTCAAGTGATACTGCCTTTGATTAATGGTAGCAGCAGTAGCTCTCTATCTCCCTCCATGAGTTATGCCACTAGAGGGCACACAGATTGCCTAAATAATACCTAGAAAACATTAGGTGCATTGGTCTTTGGGCCTATATTTCAAGTTTTCCATCTTCACGATCATGCATCCTACCATCCAACAGGAACTGTTCTCTGCCAATACAGATTCTCACCTTTGGAGTCTCCAATCTTCTCCCTTTCTTCATCCCATACTGAATTTCTCACACCTCCCAGTTTTCCCATTCTGGCACAAATACAGCCAACTAACTGTACCTAAAGCAAAGGAGGGAGTTTGTATTCTTTGCAGGACTTACATATTTCTTAAAGAGGAGATTGTAAAATGAAAAATCAGGAAGTTCAGTGCAGACAGTTCAAGTTTACAGTGTTCGTTGTCCCTGGTTGGTTGCCAGAGCCTAACTGCGCTCCCATTGCACTAAATCTGAGCTAACGAGCTTTCCCACTCTGCCAGGGAGCATGGGGTAAAGATGTCATTACCACCAGACACCTTGCATGTACCAAGGCTAGTTCTAAGTCCAAGCTAAGATGCATTGATTTCCAACCACAGTCAGCTGTCTCTACACCTTTTATTCCTGGCTCTGTTGGGCTGGGCTGCTGAGACCCTCAAACTGGCCCTGCACAGATTGGGAAAGATCCAACACCGCTTACAGTCTGGACTGCATGCAATGCAAAATAGTGCTTCTTGCTTCCTGCCCAGGAAACAGATTGCAATTTGCATAGTCCTGTACCTGAGCTAATAAACTGTGATGAACTCTCTCTGGGTCTGCATCCATGGCACAAATAATCTTCAATCTGGATAATCCCCATTATGTATCCTGGCTCTTTCACTCCAGCTGCAATACCTTTTACCTCTGGAAGTCCACAGTGCCAGACAGCACAGCAACCACTACAAAACTTGCTATCAATTCAGTCTGTTCTCTTCCCCAAAAAGTGTTAAACTGAGCAGCCAACACCACCCATTTAGCTTTCACTATTCAGTTCCTGTTGTAAGCAAGAAAAGAGCAAACCAGCTGGCTGGTTCCCCCCTGCCACCGATCAACTTGGTCATCTCCTACCATCCTGTTCCACCTCTGCCTCCTTTGTGGGCCCACCTCCCTCCAGTTCACAGATGGCCCTGGGAGGGCTCAGCTCTTGTGACATGCCAGGAATGCTACAAGCTCAACAACATCAGCTTCTGAGCCTGGAGGAACTAGTCTGCTGTTCAGTTACCTTTTTTAATAAGTGTGAGATAAAGAAAGAGCTGAGGATATATATATATGTATCTTATGTGGCAATGGGAAACCTGTCAAAGCCTAGCGGATAGGACAAAGTTACAGATACTGGGACTTTATTTTATTGGGTGTCCAGCAGACTGCTGTTGCCCACCTATCAGTCAAATCTGAACAAACACCCCACTGAAGGAAAGAGGAAAAAAGTCTTTGAGTTAAGCAGTTGACAACCAGGATTTCATTTGTTAATATAGCAGAAGACATCCTCATGAGTCTTTCTTGTGCCAGTATCTGCGTCACAGCAGAAATAATACAAGGCAAGAAAGAAAAATGCTTTAAAGAATATGGTTCTTTGTCAGACTGGAAGTATTAGCTGTGATTCAGAAATTAATGACAGCATAAAAATCTATTAAGGCATCTAGACTGTCTCTCAAGGGACCTTTTCAAGCTTGTAGTGCATGGATTATTCTCCAGGGCTTTGCCCAGCCAAACTTCAGATATCCCAAATGACAGCAATTCCGCCACAATTCTTAACAAAGCTATTTCACCACCTAATCTCTTTCTTCCATTAAGTATTTTTCTCTCCTGCCAATTTTTTTCTTTTCCCTCCTCAAAATTTTCTACCATGAGAGACACTTCTAGCTTTCAGTCCACACTAGACAATTCTTCACGCCTTCCCAGTATGCCTAGATCATTAGCATAGCTCCTCTTTAGTCATTTAGCCAAAACAGCTATATATTTAGCTCTCACAAGCATTCCTCATAAGTCAGTCCCTCCAGCCCCTTAATCATTCTCCTTGCAATCCTCTGAATTCCCTCTAATTTTGTTTACATCTTTATGGAATTGAAGTGCCCGGAACCAAGCGCTGTAAACAACAACAGCTCGTTATCTGGCTAGACTGTAATTCCGGTGATCACAGCACAGTCCCCGCACATGCCATGTACAGACACATGCACATGCTTACCCTCTGGTTCAGACATGGCATCACTATGGGATGCGAGTCCCGCATGACAGACGTTCCCTCCTCCCCAGTGACATCAACTGGGCCTCTTTCAAGGAAATCCCATTCCAAACAAAAGCAGTGATAAGACTTCTGTACAGCCTTTAAAACTCTTGTTTAGAAGAGTCATCTTGTGAATTTGCTCCACTTTTTTTCTCCAGTTTTACAATTCCCAGTCTGTCCAGGAATGGTCACAAGCCAAACGGGACAAATGTTCCCATTATCCAACACAAACGCAATCCACAACACAACCTGAAACCCTTCCACATGATGCATACTTATCAGGTTCCTGACCCATCAAGCAGTGACAGGTCCCATCAAAAAAGGGCCACTCTTACTTTTGAGCCACGGAGGCAAGGATGACAACAGTGGTTTCCCTGAGCATTTTCCCCTCAAGGAAACTTCATCTAACCCTTGGTTGAGAGAGCCGGGACTACTACACTCCTTGCTGGCTGTATTGAAAACCCTTTCCTAAAGGGGTATTAGCAGGAGAAGGTCAGACCTAACACCCCAGGGAAATAAATGGAGTGATATATCCCTGAGGGTGCCCTTTCAGATGACTTTTGCAGACTCAAGACAGATACCAGCTACTGGCTGCACGCAGGTTATATTTTCAAGTTTTTCATCACACTTATGAAGGCCACTATTTTCAGAACTTTTTTGTTTTAGGTGATAGTTGAGGCTTTGATGTAATCTTATGACAGAAGATAACACATTGCAGAAAAGCCTTTAAGCACTTGTGCCTTAATCTGTTCTTGAAACTTGAGTTGGGATTTTTCCAACAAAACACCTTTTTTTCCTTATTAGAAAAATGCCAATTCAGTGAGGCAGAAACATTCTGCGAAACTTTTGTTTCCTTCAACAAACTTATGGTGAATTTCAGACAGGGTCCGGTAAGAAACCTTCCAAGGTTCCTGCCAGCTCCCAGGACATCTGTGGGGTGGCCAAGACACCAAGGAAAAGTGGCAGCTCCACAAGAAGGGTTCTTCTAGATCAAGGTCCTCCTAAGCCTCCCCCTGTAACAATTTCAAAGCCTCTTCTCATATAGCATCCCCAGGCCTTCCTGAAGCTGGCACTCTAGGGATCCCTGCTACGTGGCAAAGAAAGCAGGGGTTTAAAGTCTCTTGTCTCCACAGTACCTTTCACACTGCAGTCCTCCTTCCCAGCAGCTCAAGCAACGCTTCAGCACCAAGGACAGCTTGGGCTGGCTTGTTTCACCTTTTGAGGTTGGTTGGGTTGTTTTGGGCAGCATGAAGAGGGAAAGAAAGAGACCAGAAACTCTTCAGGTTGACCAGGGGATGAGCAGAGCCTACAAGCAGGGGTCTTGTGAGGTCCCTTGAAGCCTGAAGAAAAGCCGGCTGCTACAAAGCTTTACATCAGGACAGACAGGGCAAGGCCAGCCAGAATGGCCTTTTCTCCCTTTCCTCTATGCACACAGCAGACCAGAAGAGAAAGAAGACTCTGTACTGCTGACCTTAGTTCTAGGTCCCTCTGGGGCAATGCCACAGCTCATTTACCTCATGTTGCAGCCTGACTTTTTTTTTCCCCCTGCAACCCAATCTGTTGCAGCTCTGTGGCTGCTGGGTAGTACACAAACCAGTCACCAGTAGGCATCTAGGATAGATGGAAATGGAGGGGAGGTTCTGTACCCTCACTTCAGCTCTCACCATTTCCTACCTTCTCTCTCTTAGCAGGCCTAGACTACAGGCAGCTCTTACACCACTTTAGCTAGTATGATTAAGATTTTTTTTCTTTGAATCACTGAGAATTTACTGTTAATAAAATCCCTAACCCTGGTACAGCACAAAGACTTCCAGGCAAATAGTTTTCTTCCCTCTACAGAAGATTTAGAGCAAATGCAGAACATCTCACAGGGGCATGCCTGCAGTCAGGTCTATCCTGCTTTTACTCAGCTAGCTAAACCCAAGACTTGACAAAACACAGGTATGCTGGACAGAATCCATGCTGTTGAGGTAGTTAAACCAGCAAGGCTGCGTTAATACAGGTACAGCGAAAGTGCAGACTTGCTAGTTTACTGGTTCAGGTTGCACCCAGCCCAGAAATCCTTTGCTCATGCAGTACAAAATAGCATAGCTACATAAGAAAGGTTGGCTCAGTCAAGTTGTACTATTTTTGAATATGTCAATCTAATTGAAAGAGTGCAGCTTGCATGTGTAAGAAAGCCTCCTTTTATCCTCTTCCTTCTATTCCCAGAAACACTCCCATGAAAGTGCAGGAGTCAAACATGTCCTACACTGTATTTCATGCCCGGGTGACCGAAGCGTGACTAAGTTGCCACCTTACACTGAGGCTATCAGAAAAATGAGGAGGGGTAGCCAAGCCACAGTAACAATTCTGTTTCACTGCAACAGGCGCTTGCCATGTCAAGATAGGATGCAAATCTGCTATGAATAATGGTCACTCCAAAAGCATACACAGCTACATAGATATCCCTATCAGTAATCATGCTGCATTCACCTACTGAACTAACATTTAATAACATCTTCCTTTGCACAAAACACAACTATCAACTAGATTTCTTAACATGGCGCAAGCATCTTTACCACACAACTAATGCATTTTGTCACATGTACACACACACAGAGATATACATCTCCACCATCACCTTCTGTTCTGCACATGCATCTTCTCTAAAAGCCAAAGAAGAGATATTAAAAAGCCTCTGGTCATACCTTCATGCACAGACCATATATACATGCATAAATAAAACTGGATGTTGTGATACAAGTGATCCCATTGTAGAAGAAAGTAGCTTTATGAGGCAAAGAGTAGCTACTCATACAAGCAGATGGACCCACAATGGCAGAAGTCTAAACATAGTCACACATCAAAAACCCCATGGATGCCCCTTGAAATAACCCCTCCTTCCTGCAGGCAAATCCTCACCTGCAAACCCCTCCCTTGTCAGACACTCAAGTATATAGGCACACGGTCAGCTTCACCAACACCCACGCAAGTGGAAGTCAGGTAACGTAGTGCATTGGCTGCAAGGCTCACAGTCAGAAAGATCCTTGCGCTCACTCTAGATGTAGCTTTGAGTCAACTGCTGAGGGCCAAGCACAGCCAGGTTCCATGCAGGTGCAGCAGCCAGAGGGCATGCAGAAGAATATTAATAGTTATTGTCCTAGTGGGTTGTAAGGATTAATTGGTTCTAGCCTGCAACTCACCATCAATATAAGTGCAAGAAGGCAGATGGGAGGGAGCTGATTACACACTTATATTGCATACTCATATCCCAGTGGCTGTGTGCTGATATGTTATTGATTTCCTGGCTGGAAAACTCCACAGCCTTCCATTTGTCTCCTTGCTTGCTCCCTCACTCATCTCACTGCTCATGACCTGCCTACCACATATTCCCCCTCCCAATAGCCAAGAACACATCACCAGAAAAGGGACAGGACCACCCTCTTTGTAGGAGAGCTTTGCCAAACCTGAAAGAAATGAAGAAACCCCCATCCATGAGGTCACACAGAGGCAGACCCTAGGGAAGGGAACAGGTTTCAAGAACAAGCCATCTTCAGAGGAGTTTCTTTTGGATGCTTTATATAACCTAGGAACTGCAAAAGCCCTGACTGTGAGCCCAAAGCTCTGATTATACTCACCTTTGCTTTAAGCCAAAACCCTTCCTCCAAAGCCTACCTTCTGATGGTATCTTCTTAAAATAAAAAAAAAATCAAAAATCAAAAAACCACAACACACCAGCTTGCCTTAATTCGGTATGTATATTCTTGCATTGTCCCCAAAACCATCTCCTCCCAGAGATGCCATTCAACAAAGTCTAGGACCTCTACAGCTAACTAACAGAGCAAAATCCTTTTCTGTGCTTGTGGGTGACCAGTAAGCAGGCCTAGTGTCAAGGGCCCTTTTCCCCCAGTGAGTAGTCATGCAGAATTTTTTCCATGAACTTTAAGACAGCAGATATGGCCAGCAAGACACTTCGCTGTGAAGGCCCTTTGGCTCAGAGAAATTAAAGCAGCAGCCCACTGCAGTGCTATTCCCTCTCCTTCCACACAGGCAAACAGGACAACGCTGCTTCACTGGCAGGCAACCTGCTAGAGGGAGCTCACAGGGAAATGCCTCAGTTTCCAGGATATCCAGCATCAGCCAAAGCACCACAGTACAATGGCATAGCACATAATCAAGCCTGGATTTCTCTTTTTTCCTGCCCCATGAACTCCCAACATTTCTTCTTCCTTCCCATGCTGCCTGCAGGGATCTCTGCCCTTCCCTGACACCAGGAGAGGGCTGTCTCATACATTCACCCACACAAATCTCCGTCTTGCCCTTATCTACTCCTTCTGAAAGTGGGACAAGATGGTATGTGCTGCGCTTGATATTTTTGATTTTATCCCAGATAAAATGACAGCAGGAAGAGCACATCAGCTGTCAAAGCCATTGCTGATTGAGTCTGAACAGCACATAAAACTATGGCCCATGCTTCTTTAAGGAAAAGGTGATCCTGAAGAGACAAGATTCATGCTTCCTATAGGGGCTGCAGACAGCAAAACTCTACACCTTCCCAGCAGCCACCCTGCCCACAAAAGAGACTATCTTTTACAAAGCACATGACCACATATTCAAAGGCACACATGGAAGATTTTCCCCAGACTCTTCTGGGATGTCTTAGTCTGGCACCACTATGGATTTCACCAGATCATTCAGTCCTTTAACAACCTCTGTCAACCAACGACCTCAGCTGATCCTTTTCCACAAGAAAGTCCATCAGGTATTCAGATCTGCCTAGAAAAAGGAGTCTTCCCTTGCATTCACTCTTAATCACCTTTTGCAGCCTGTTTTCACTTTACAGCATACAGGTCAGTAAGCAGTGCTACAGCTCTGCCTCACCAGGGCTGCCCAGCCACACCAGCCTCTCCAGGTAACTGCACAGAGCACCCAGCTGCTGCTGCAGGGGCTGCATTACATTTATATTATATTATACATATATATATACACCCACACATTAACATCCCTACTTTAACCCATTTCTAAGCAAATCACTCTTGCACAAGGTAAATCTGTTGAGGGAAGGGGACAGTCCCCACCAACAAGGCAAGAGTCTTGGTAAACCTGAAGGCTTACAGGAGGCACAGCTAGCACACAGTAAGGATGTGAACTTTAAAGCATTGGCTCTGCTATCAACCTAGGACAACAGCAACCATATTGCTCGCCCTGATTGGAAGGAGTTCTGTTGCTTGCAAGTGAAAAAGTAGGTGGAAAGAGTGACTCTTAAAGAACTTGTCTCCTCCTCAGACCACTAGTATATGCACAGGTGCTTGTAGGCTGAAAAGAAGCACCTACAAACATAGGGACTAGGGTATTTGTTACAAGACTAGTAAAACTCTTGTGTGGGAGGAGATCTCTGAGACTGCTCATCTACCTACTCAGAGGGCTTTATTATGATAAGTAGAAATTTGCTTCATTGTAATAAAACCCTCTGAGTAGGTAGACAAGTACTGAGATTTATAACAGCTAGGGGAAATGGGTCCTTACTGCTGTGGTAATCATTGACTGAAATGGTTTGCAAGTACTGGGATAGGACTGGAAGAAACACTTTGGATATCTTTTTAATGCTCCCTGTTTGAAGATAAAAAGCTTTATCTACCTCTTCCCTGTCTTAAGTCTAGAAGAAAGGTGTTTTGGTTTAGGTATTGAACCTTTTCATTATTTAAGGGAATGCAAGGCAGCCAGGTGAGTTGTTACCTCATCAATACAGTCCAGCCTGTGAGAACTTCCCCTGCCTTATTCAATGGAGAGAGTGGAAAACAGATAGTAAGAAAAGTATATTCAGGAGAGCAGGAAAAGTATTTTGTTTTCTCCAGTTGGCAATATCTAAATGTTATCCAACTGCATCACAATCACCCCGTGCTGTTACCCGTACACCACAATGTCACCACTTGCACGCACATATATTCCCACTCCTCCCCTCTGTGCTCCCCATCCATTACACATTATCAGCACAGAAACACTTGGGTACACGCTTCCATCCATATGGATTGCGCAAACCTTGCGCGTTAACAAACACATCATTTTTCACACCCATACAGCCCAGTAACATTATAAAACATGAGACTTTACAGATAATGTTTGTACTGCATACCAACCTAAAGCACCCTACTCCACTTACCCAAGTGCTTCTGTGATTTCTTTCATCAGACTCATTCCCCATTTATGAACACCCTTGAGCAGCTCAAAAAATGCATTATAAATAAATGCTGCCGGTACTAGACAGACCAGTTCTGCATGTCCTTTCCTAAAACATCTACTTCACTAAATTGGCTCTGGAGGTATCTTCTTTTTTTTTTTTTTTTTTTAAAGCACAGAATCTCCTGCAATTAACAAATGAGGTGGGTTTGTAGGCGAGGTTAGTTAAAAAAAGCTGGGATTTTTTACCAAATCGCTGATTTGAAACAGCTGTTATTTTTCAAGGGAAAGAGTTTGTTTAGAAGAAATTTAAATGTAAAGCAATGCTGAAGAAAATGTTGTATAATTTGTCAAGGCATTCATTTTTTAAATAAAATGCTCCGGGGGGGAAATCAAAATTACTTTTCATATTGACAGCTAAGTTAGAGTAATAGTAGGTAAAAGCAAACACATCAACACAGAATTCTTCTAAATCATCAAAATGCAATTTTTGATAGACCCAAATCATTTGCTTCTCCTCCCCATCCCCACACACCCGATTTTTGACTTGGGGGGAAAAAAAAAAGGAAAACAAAAATTCAGCTTTTGGGTCCAATTCAAGAATGTGATCTTTATCAGAAGCTACAAGGCACACCACACTAAGAGACGAATCCATTTGAGGGAAAAGCTGCAGCATGCCACTAGAAAGTCCCACCCACCAGCAGTGCTGGGGTGTGTAGGTACTTTTATTCCTCCAGCCCCACAGGGCAGGAAGGCCAGCACACCATGCAGGAGGACCAACCGTCCCGCCTCTGAGCCACCTGCCTCCGAATGAGGACTGGAAGTGCAGCAGCAGGGAAACCTAAGAATCCCAAACCATGAAATTAAGGAAATATAGTGATCAGGATAACAACAACAACAACAAAAATCCTCTGTGCAGGACTCGGAGCCTCTAACCTAGGGGAGAAGGAGCAAAGCCTGTCTCTGTGCCAAAGTCCCCGAGCCCCGGCAGGTGGGGGAGAGGCAACCCACTGCATGTCCCCTGGCAGAGGCGCTGGAGGAGGCACGCTGTGTTGGCCACTTGGCACTGCGGAGCCCGTCCGTCTCCTGCCAGCCTCAGCTGCGCTTCCTCCCCTGCACCCCCATCGCCTGCTATTCAGCCTCAACTTGGCCGTGCCCAGCAGCGCTGGCATCGCTCCCCTTCACCCCCACATTTGGTGGTTTCGGGAGAACAGAAAAAGATGAGGAGCTGCTTTTGTGTTCACTGGTACACCCCCAAGTGGACAGCGAGGAAAAGGTGGCCAGAAGGCACGGACAAGTTTTGGATAGCTTGCAGAGGTGCAGGCTCAGCTGGCTGTCTCTGGAGAGATGCTTTCAGAAAGCGCTTGGAAGTGGTCTGACTGGGGTCACTGCCTCTCAGAGCCAGTATTGCAGTTTCCTAGGGTAAGAGCTCCACAGAGTCGTGCTCAGCAGGGTTACAGAAATGTTCAAGGCTTGTTACCACAGCTTTCAGTGAATAACAATTAATTTGAAATAAGTGTGGTTTGGTTTTCGTTGTTGTTTGGGGTTTTTTGTTTGGTTTTGGTTTGGTTTTTGGTTTTTTTTTTTAAGAGCACAGTACTTTCCCACCCCCTTTTAACTCCTTCAAATACCTTCAGGCTTGCTTGTGAGGTGCCCTTGCTCCTCCCATGCAGCTCCAATATTCCTGCTTCCCCATCCTCTCACCCTCCAGACCAGAGAAAGGAAATTACTGCTGGCTATGAAACTAGATCCAGCAGTTGACTGGGTCTGGTTTATATCACATCTGAAGTTTGGGAGCAGTACAAAAAGCAGCTCCATGTTTGCAACCTCCCCCCGCCCCTGCCCCTGCCCTGTTCCATCCCTTCCCAGAACCCAGAGAGGGTAACTGTATTGCCTCTGCCTTCTCAGAGGGTACCTGGTAAGACAGCCCTCAAAAGACCTTCCATGATACCTTCAAAATCAGAATAGATGTGGCCGATATAACTGTGGCAATAGTAACTCACTAAAAGAGAAGGTAAAAGCCTGGCATAAACTACAGCTCTAAGGAAGGACTAAAACAGCTCCTGGTTGTGCTGGTATCAGGATGCTCTGGTCACAACTCGGAGAAGGCTTATGACTTGGAAACACTGCGTGGAGCAAGCACCATGGACTACGGGCTAGGACATATGCATCAGAGAGAGAGGCAATGTTCAGAGGCAGTGTGATTTGCCAGTGTCCATCTTCCTTGACAGGTCTGTGCCTACTCCTCCAGAGCAGAGGGAAGTTCACATCAAGCTACGCAACTTCATCGCTGACATTAGCTACTTATGTTACACAAGAACAGGTTCTCCTCTCACCCCACGTCCACCCTATGTGCTGGAAAAAATCCTCCTCCCCTGTCAGAAATTGCCAGCTCACAGCAAGGAAGTCAGCTCAAAGGTGCTGGTGCTGGATTCACGATCCAGAGTTCAGAGAATGCAAGTTTGAGAGAAAATATGTGACAGTGTAAAGCATGTGTATGCAACACAGAGACAGAATAAGTGAGACTGTATGGAAAGGAGCACTCAGTAAATGTTAGAAGGTGGCAAAACCCGAGGGTTTTGTGCATGCAGTAGTGAGAGGTAAGTGTGAGGTTGCAACAGAAAGCATGTGTGTGACAGGGAGCGTGCCTGTATAGGAATTTGCTTAGTAGATGCGAAATACATCTTTTGTATCTTGCATCTTTTGCATCTTGTGCATGCGAGAGTGTGTGTAAAAGTAAGAGCAAAGGGGAAGTGAGGATGCTGTGATTGGGCATATCTCTGTGCACGGCACTCATGCACTACCATATGCACAAGAGAGTGAGAGAAAAGCGCTGTGCGTGTGGTGAAGACAGCCAGAGTGAGGTACCCTCTAAGCTCACTGCGAACGCAAGACCATGAAGCACAGAGTAGGCCAGGCAGAGTACATATATGTTCTTTATTTATATATTCACCCGTGTGTGTGTATATGTGTGCACGCATGCGGGCTTACAAGGCTGGTGCAGCAGGATAGGCAAGGGATTTTTATATGCAAGCAACCACGAACACTAGTGTGCAGGATGGAGAGGGAGCACAAGAAAAAGCTTGAAGGAGGTGGCGGGGAGAGGAAGAGAACGTGAGCGCGAAAGAGGCAGACTGGCACTCCAGGAATTGCATGTGCTAGAGAGCTAAAACTGTATGTGCCAGAGTGAGTTTATTCATATTCCCTGCTATATTCATGAGTGCGTGTGTGTGAAGGACCACTGGTGTGTATAAGTGAGTGTGGATCATGTACAAACTGCGATTTGGAGGGCTATGATTATATGTACATGTGTGACATGTATTTATACATACAGCATGGGATACATTAACCCTTAACTCATGTTTACAGAAAGCATCTCAAAACCAGCTAGCATGCCTGTCATCACTTCAAACTAAATTCCATACTCACACTTGGCTCTTAAAGCAAGAAACCCAGCTGGCAATTCTCCACTGAACAAAATCTCATACCCAACAAATTTCTTTCTCCTGCCTTTCCTGTCACTCTCCTTTTTTTTCCCTGGTGGAGGGGAAGGACATAGTGTTTTCGCAGACAGACCAGAAGCATAGAGGTTCCTCTAACCTCCCCTTCTCCGGGCAAAACCAAAGTAAAAATAATTAAAAAAAAAAAAACAAACCAACAAAAAAAAAACCAAAGTAACTTAACACTGATCTCCTCAGGAAGGTGAAGAATCCAAGAGCATCAGTACTTGTGCTGAGAAAGAGTGGCTGTGGATGGAGGGGATACCCACCTTCACCCACCTCTCTTTTCCTCTGCAAATCTTACTGTGCCCCCCCAACTCCCCCTCTGCAAAAGCAGAAATACGGCAGCAAAGTCAGTCACATGCAGTGCCCTCTAACCATAGGATTCACCAGCAGCGATCTCTCCTTGGCTTATTTCCTGAGGTGGGGGGGGGAAGGTTTGGAGGGGAAGGAGGGGGGAGAGGAAGCTCCAGCTTCCAGCTCCATGTTTCAGGCCATCCTCAGTCCATCAGCCTCAATTCAAGCAGAGGGGTTTGAGGAGGTTGCAAGAAAGAACTCATCACATACCTTGCAAGGAGAAGAGGGACAGGAAGAATCCCAGCACCCAGATACTGTGCAGCCAGTAGGTCCTCATGCTTCTCTCTCACTCGCTCCGCTTCCTCTGCCTTTTTCTCCGTCTCTTTGCTTCTCTCTCTTACAATTTTTTTTTTCCTCTCAAATAAAATGGGATTTGTGTCTCCCTTCAGTCCCCCTTGGCTCTGCTTTACCAGCTCTGACAATCCAGTCGCAGTGAAAGCTGACCCACGGTGGCCAGATTCCCAAATAACCTCGCACTCTCCCCTTCAAGTGCTGGAGAAAGGGGGGGCCAGGTTAGATGCTCGCCGTAGCCTGCGCTGGCTGTAAACACAGAGAATCTCTCTGTCTCTCTCCTGCAGCTCCAACTAAATGCGACTGTACTTAAACAAGCAATGCCTTATAGGACAGCTCTCAGAGCAGAAAAGATCCCACCTCTGCCACCTAGTGTTGCAAGCCAGCTCATTTATTTTATTTTTATATATATAAATATATATATGTTATGCTATAGAAATATGGTTCTCTCATTCCTCTGCAAATGTATCTCCTGGATCACAGGTCTATGAGCCACGCTGGGCTCAGGAGGCCCTACGGCTCCGGCTCCAGCTGACATGGGGAGGCTATTCAGCGAAGGAATATTCCTCATCGCCACAACAAGAAACGCAGCGGGGCAGGTTTGATTTCTCAGCAGAGTTCTGCTTGACAAATTCTAAAGCAAGGGTCTCTCTGATGCTGGTGTCACTGCTGGGCAGTATACAGGGGCCAGAGGGAGATTCAGACGCACTGATTGTAATTACAGAGCTGCCAAGGCCTCCAGGAAAAATAGCAAGCATCAAGCTGCATTAATCTTTGCTGGATCTCCCATGACTTCTGTGCAATTTCAGAGGGACCAAAAGGAATCCTTCTGTGTAGGAAATCCAGCTTGCAAAGCCACCATTTGCTCACAGAAGGCTTCTCCCACTATTCTCCCACTACCCCTCTCCTTTCAAATACAGGTTCCTCCTACCATAAGTAGCATGAACTTCTTTTCCCAAGGAGTAATTAGCTCCTGTAGCTCTATTGCCCCCTAAAATCATTGCCTCTGGTGAGAGGAACAGCAGTAATGAAATGCTACTTAACATTCACAGAGGGCTTTTCATCAGTCACTCTCTAGGCGTTTCACAAAAGGGTGTCCTTTCACAGCTGGGGATGTGGAGGCAGTGCAACTGTGCAACTTTTGTCCCTGGGATGCAGTGTGGCAGCCCAGGTGGGCTGCTCACCCAGGTCGGTGGCCTCTCCTCGGGCCACATTGCCCCCTTCACAGCGGTCACCATGAGGATGCCACTGCTAAAGGATACCAATCTCCGATTTACGCACTGCAGATGTGGGATGCTAAGTTGAGCATGCACGTGTAGGAAAGATGTGTAGGATTCTCATCACTAATGATGCCGCTCCAGAAGTATTTCTTATTTGCTGCAGAGCAAGCTGTTCTGCAAACAGAATGCAAGAAGGCTGCCTTCCCGTGGGTTCTCGTCTGCTGTCTCCAAATTCCCCCTCAACCCTGCTGTAATGAAAGCCGGATCTCATCATATCCCCTGTGACATCACCATCAGAAAAAGAAATGGCATGCTGTGGCTAGCCCAGAAACACGTGCTTGTTTCCTAGTAGACCAAAATGCACACCGCAATGCAACGCAAAAGGCATTCACTGTTTGGACTGGCTGGCTGCTGCCAGGTACCACCTGCGTTAGTTATGCTTTTTCCCCTATGGAGGGGGTTGGGCATTACCTAATCACCATTTTTTAAGAGACATGCAGGAACAAAGTTACTTTTCAGCCTTCCACCCTCTTTTAAATGTGGTTGAAATTGGTTGCACTGAAAAATTATTGGGAGGAAGAACATATGGACAAACAGATATACATGTACTATCAGTTAGGCTTCATTTTCCAAGGAAATCAAACTAAAAATATTAGAGTGGGTTAAAGTCAACTGACTCCAGTCAGCTGGAGGAGCATGCTTCTTTTTCATGGTTTCCCTTTTAAATGGTTTTCATGCTCTGATACCAACATGGCATGGTCTGAAAGAGAGCACAGGCGAAAAAATAAACAGGCGAAATCAAACATTTAAAACTGAAGATGTATTTGGAAGTTAGCATGCCAAAATCAAGTGGTGATAATCAGTTTGTAGGCTTGGAGTGGGAGACAGTTTTTGATTTTTGTTGCAGAAATCCCCGCCAAGGTCTAGCACAGGTTCAGGGACCGGCTGGGCCAGCACCTTAATACCACACCAACTCTACCTATCTGACTCTTATGACTGCCGTATGCTTGGCATCCCTCCTTTCATTCATCCTATACCTTCAACATCCTTTACCTCAGTGCCCAACATCTACATCTGATATATTATATAGCATTATATCCTCTCGTACTCTTTCACAAGTCTTCCTCAGCCCCATACATGGCTCCAAAGCTCATCTGCTATCAAACATCTACCCCAACACCCAGCTACCCACAGTCACATGCATAACCTCATCTCTCACCTACCTTACACACAATCCTACATGGCACCACGACCTTTCTACTTTCATCAGGTCATTATGCAACCATTCAAAGTCTACTTTACCTGCAGACTTCTGCTCACAACCCTATGCATGATCCCATAATATACAGCTCTCAGCTGCATGGTCATCTGACACTTTGGATAAGAATATCCCATGGTCTGGTGGGTCCAGTCCTCTTTGAGCATTCATGTAACAGAAATTGTATTGAAATAATAATAACTAATAATAAATAATAATAGAATTGGGTCTGTGCTCCGTAAATTACATAGGGATAAAACTTGTGTGAAATGATGATGAACCCAGTATTGTTTCCATCCAGAATGGGCAGTGGTAGTTACAAGTCCAGAGAGAAGAAGCAATGGAAGAAGCATGCTCTCAGGTAGCAGGATCTTATGCTTCCCTGGAGAAGCCAGCATGACTGAAAGGAGAAACAGCTATTTCTCACAACCTATTTGACATACTCCTAACCTTCAAAAACGTTCAGAGCTGGATTTTGGCTCCCTTGCTCATGCTGAGTCATACCAGCGGGGTTACTTGGGACATTAGGCTACTAAATATGAGCAGGAGTATCAGATTCTGTGGGCTGAAATTCAGCCAAAGGAGAGTCCACTTTTCATGTGACCAAATCCCTCAGCTACCTACCTATTGTGAGGGCAAAAACAGAAGCAAGAATTATACCCAACTCTCCTTAACCCCCTCAAACATTTAAAAAAAACCCCAACAAAACAAAAACAATCAAACAAAAAATCAAAACACACAGTAGTCCTTGTTCTTCATTTTTTATTTTTAAATTACTGCAGTTCTTCCACTTACTCCGGTTTTCAAAAGCCAAATGAACCATAGAAATAGCAGCTATTGAAGAGCACATCTACAATGCTGTATTAAAAAAAAAAAAAAAAAAAGAAAAAAAGAAGGTTGGATTCTGACAGAGCTCTGAATGATTGAAAGCTGGCTACTTTTAATGCATAGTAAAAATATTTCATTAAGGCTGAGTGGATGCATTTAGATGCACTGTGCATGGATGCTTGTCCATTTTTTAATAAATAAATGTGCTTTGTGCTATTAACTGTTTAAGCGCTCTCACTTTCATTTCTATTTCATCTTAGTTTTAGTCACTTCAAGTTAATATTAACTTGATTGTACAGCACACACATATTTTCTCTTCCAAGTTTTTCTACTGTATCTACCATAAAATACTTCTCAAGCAGGCATGTTAAAGTTGATGGAGGAACTCTTAACTTTTCCATTACAGATTTTTTTCAAATTACTCTTATTTAACTGTGCAAATGTCATGTTGCATTAGCAAAAGGCTTAGTGGTTTTTTTTTACTTTAATAGAAATAGTATTGGAAACACAGTTGGCCATGCAAATTTTACAGGGTTTACATAAGAAAATGAGTAGTCCTGAAATGTAAAACCGAGGGAGCTTGGTAAAGTGAGCAGGACACAAGAGCCATAGATTACCCCGAGTGTNAATGTCATGTTGCATTAGCAAAAGGCTTAGTGGTTTTTTTTTACTTTAATAGAAATAGTATTGGAAACACAGTTGGCCATGCAAATTTTACAGGGTTTACATAAGAAAATGAGTAGTCCTGAAATGTAAAACCGAGGGAGCTTGGTAAAGTGAGCAGGACACAAGAGCCATAGATTACCCCGAGTGTTTTTTTCTAGATGTTTTAGTGTCCTGTCCTGCATGTCTGTCTCTGACATATGTGTATTACTACTTATTTTATTGTGTTATATCCGTGGGTTTCATGGCATGTCTTTGGGACTAGTGCATCGATGATGAATAGCACATTTTAGTGTGATTTAGAAGAGTGTTGTGGCATGTGCTGCATGTGATCTTGGGAAAGGGAGTGGAAGGAGATGTTCTCTCAGCAAGAAATACTCATTTGTCATGTGGTTCTGTGAAACCCACCACTATCCAAGGTCAAGGACTGCACAGTGTCCAGAAATGTGAGTTCTCATAGAAGGGATGCACAGTACATCAAGACCATGATAAATAGCCTTACACCCGGTTAGGCTCCTTTATGTAGACTGAGAAAACAGTGTTCATGCTTCCCATTTGCCTTCAGCCTGATATTAAAGAGAAGCCAACCCTGCTCAAACCAC
>VZTV01030725.1:3299-23028 GCA_013400875.1 Anhinga rufa
CCCAACCCGCTGAGCGCTGCCCTGTCACCCTCACCCCCAGGATACGGCCGGCTCCGAGCGCTACGAGGCCATGAGCCGCATCTACTACCGCGGGGCGCGGGCCGCCGTCGTCTGCTACGGTAAGGGCACGGTGCCACGGGAAGAGGAGGGAGCCGGTGGCTACGAGGGTCCTGGGCTGGGGTGGTGCCGGTGGCAGGGGGTGAGCGTCCGAGGCAGAGGCAGACTCTGACCCCTTTTCCCCCAGATCTCACTGACAGCAGCAGTTTCCAGCGAGCCAAGTTCTGGGTGAATGAGCTGCAGAACTGCGAGGAGGTACGGCCGGGCTGGGGGAGTCTGGGGAGGAAGGGGAGCCGGCGGCGGTGCCGGGCCCGTGGGCCCGTCCCTCCCGCCCCTCTGCCTGCCGTAGGGCTGCCGGATCTACCTGTGCGGCACCAAGAGCGACCTGCTGGAGGAGGACAGGAGGAAGCGGGGGGTTGACTTCCATGACGTGCAGGACTATGCCGATGGTATGGCCGGGCACTGCGTGGGGCTGGGATGCTCGGGGCTGGGCAGTGCTGGCTCTTCCTGGGCTCCGGCGGCTGCACCAAGCTGGTGGTGGGCGAGGGGGACACGGCGCTGCTGCAAACGCCTGTGCCTGGGAGGCGCGAGGGGCTCTGTCCTCGCCCTGCATCCGCAGCCGTTCCGGTGGCTCCAGGCACCAGGGCTCCCGGCGTGGCGAGGCCCCGGCTCTGCCAGGGACCTCCCCAGGCACAGCATGTCCTGACAGGGCAGGCACGTGGCCAGCTGGGCCGAGGGGATGGGGGTGCAGAGCGCTGCCCTGGGCCCCGCGCCAGCCCGCCGTCAGCAGCCGTGCCCGAGGGCTGACTCCGGGGTGGGGAGCTGAGCCTGTGGGGCCACATCCTGCACCCACAGGTGCTAACCCAGGCCCTCGTTTCAGAGATCAAGGCAGAGCTCTTCGAGACCTCCAGCAAGACAGGCCAGAGTGTGGGTGAGTAGCCCCCTCACTGCTGGCCGCGTCCCCTCCCAAGCAGAGCCGGGGGGGGGNGGCCCTCTGCCTGGCAGCAGGGCTGCCCGCACCCACCCTGCCCGCTCTCCCCCCAGATGAGCTGTTCCAGAAGGTGGCCGAGGACTACGTCCAGTTCACTGCCTTCCAGGTGATGACAGGTGGGTGAGCAGGATCCGCCCTTCCCCAAGCACCCCATCCCATGCTGGGGGGGTACACGTGCCCCTGGGGAGGGTGTGGAGGATGAGCAGCGTGGGGTCTGGCAGGGCCCCTCCTCACCCCCTCCCTCCCTGGGGCTGTTGTGGGTCCATGCCAGGGGTTGTCCTGTGGAGCTTGGGTCCCATCATGGCATCCTCGCCCCCATTTAGGCCAGGCTCAGCCTGCCTGCCCAGCCGGGCCATGGGTGGCCTTTGGCAAGCGGGCATCTGTGCCTGGCTGTGGGACTGGCTCTCAGCTGTGCACCGGGCCTGTCCAGGCATGCTCAGCCTGGCTACGCCTCCAACCCTGGGCCGTGCCGTGGCCATGAGCCTTGCCGCTTCTTGCCGAGGGCACCAAACCCTTCCCCAAGGGACCTGCCAGGGCCCAGGCCTGGGACCGGGCAGCTTTTGGGCTCCCCACAGGGCATCACGGTGTGGATGTGCCAGCAGCCTGCCGCCCCTGCTCTCTTCCAGAGGAGAAGGGTGTTGACCTGGGCCAGAGGAGCAGTGCCTACTTCTACAGCTGCTGCCACCACTGAGACCTCCTGCCAAAAGGGAACTGCTGCTGCCGGCCAGGCAGCCGGCACACACCAGACTCCTCTGGTTTTTTACCTGCTGTGTTTTAGCTGTATGGGCCCGTCCGCAACGCGGCAGCAGCATGCGGCCCTGCGGACTGCTCTCCTCCCGGCGTGTGGAGTAGCAGAGGGCTGCCGTGTGGTGCCGGGAGCCTCCTGCGGTGCAAAAAGAAAAAAAAAAACACACCTGGGGACCTTGGGGACCCTCTCCCTGCCACCTGGCGTTTGCGGGAGCTGCTTCCCCAAGTCACTGCTGTGGCCCAGCAGCAGCCATTAACTTATTCTCTTGGAGATGCTGCCTGATTCTTTGCAGATTTATTGAAGCGTCTTCTCTCGAGGTGTACAATGTAAATAAAACGCATTGTGGTCTGAGCCGTCCCCCTGCCTGCGCTGCTGCCGCGGCTCTCTCGTCCCTGCCCCGTGTGTCTGGGCACAGCCAAGCTCCCCCTGTGCCCCCCAGCTCAGCAAGACAAACCACAAGAGGACATCGAGAGTAAAGTTAAACTTTACTTTACAGTAATTTTTCTTCTATATACAAAGAATTACAGTACATGTTCTGGGAGCACCTGCGCAGGGCAACCCTCTTTTCATTATAAGTTTCACATACACAGCCAACAGTCTAAGGGGAGCAAAATGAAAGTAATCAATGGTCCAAGACTCTCCCCTCTCCCTCTTCTAAAAATAATATACATGCTGGAAATATGTAGGTTTCTCTCACCCGCTCTGGCATCCCTGCTTAGAACTGACAGATGAGTCCTGGGCAGGACCAGGCACCCACGCGTCCCCCACGCAGTGCTTGCCCTGGTCACCACCATGGCACCCACCCGCAGCTCCAGCTGGCCCCTGCCTCTGCTGGGCACCCCAACTCCCACCATGGTTCCCTCTCCCCTCCGGCCGAGCCTGCGGGACGGGACCCTGCGGGGGACTCCCGCCGCTACCCCACAGGAAGCAGACTTTGGTGAGGGAGGAACGTACATGGGGCTGCTCACACCAAGTCTTCCCCCCCATCTCTGAGCGAACTTCCTGATCACGGCTTCAGCACAATTTATGCTGCTGCCGTGGGTGGCCTCCCCGAGTCTTTCCTCCCCGTCCCCAGGCAGCCAGGGCCACATTCCCCAGGACCCCCAGCCAGGGGGCAGCCAGGGCCCCAACCAAGAGCACAGGGCACCGGAGGGTGGCAGGGGACGCGTTTGGTGTCCCACTGGCAAGCAGGCTGGCAGGGCGGTGAACTTGGCACTGCAGTTAAGCAGGGCCGGGAGCATGGCTGGCTAAAGGCTTCTCCTGCCCGTCGCAGGGAGAGCTGCTCCCTGCCTGCCTGTGCCAGCCACTGCCAACACATCTGACCTCTTCCCACCCGCATTGGCGGGGCTGCCCTCAGCTCCAGGCATGGACCCTCCCGGTGCTGCTGCTTTTCCTTTTAACAAGTTCCCAGTGTCTAAAAAAATACACAAAACCCAGTTCCTTGAAGTCAACAACTCGGAAACATCAGGAAAATAAAATAAAATTAAAAAAAAAAAAGAAAAAAAAAAACCAAAACTGAAACCAGCTCAGTACCAAACGGACACAAAGAACATGCAGTTAGCGGATGCCTGCCTTGCTTCACGTGGCTCCACTCGCTCCCTACACCCACAGGGCCCACTGGCACACTGGTTTGAGTCTCAAAACCATCATAAATCGAAGGAACCGAGTCACACCTGGTCCTGTCTCCATCACACGTGCCACAGCCCAGCCCCAGCTGTCAGGGGACCAGATTCAGCTGGCAAAGAAACCTCCTGCCCGTGGGCTAGGAGCCGTGAGTTCAGCCCTACTGTGCTAAGCTGCCAAACGGTTTACAATAGCACCACAATAGCCCAAGTGCTTCGCCAAGGGCAAACTGATTAAAACTTTACCTTGAAATAGGACATAGCAACACCCATTTCTCAGATTTCCCTAGGAGGTAGATTCAGTGCTGTAGGGACTGTCCATCACTGCCACTTCCCTAGCCCAAGTTCACGCACGCTGTCCCCCTGCACCCAACTTGGCTTAGGTTGCTTTTGGAGGACCCGGAGCCGAAATCTTGCCTTTTCCCACCTCCTGCTGAGCCAGGGCACTGCCACCCCACTCCCACTGAAGCCAGGCAAGCAGCAGAGTGGTCCCCAAGCTCCAGCATCCCGTCTCCCAGGCCCTAGGAGCCCCGAGCACCCATCAGCCCGGCTGTGCTGTTGCAAGAGGTGGAGCCTCAGCTGCGAATGCTTCATACAGGAGTGATTAGCATGGACAAAGCGCGGGAGATCAAACACGGTGCGAGCCCTCGCCGCCCCCCATACTTTCAGAATAGCTGCACGGTTGCCACTTTGCTTTAATACTCACTGGCTGGCAAAGGCTGAAAGCCTCATCAGTAATTTAGGGCAAAGCACATTACAAGCAGGTTACAATTACGGTTATTCCAAACATCAAGCAAAATCAGAAGTTAAGGCTGAAATTAAAAATACATGGAAGGTGTTGAAGGTCTGAGGTTTCTCAAACAAACTCCCCCTGCCCTGTTGCAACGCTGGCTGCAGCGACCAGGTAGGAGCAGCACACATCCACGGCGTGCTCAGGTTAAACCACTGCTGAGGTGCATCAGGGTTAGGGCTGCTTTTTCTTTCTTTTTTTTTTTTTCCTTCTGTGAAACTGAGCCGAAGCTCCTCTAGCACCCTCAATCTGCATTGTCTCACCTTATTACTGTCCTCTAGACTCAACCATCTCCCTCATCTCCTGAATTTTAACTACAGCTACACCTTCAAAGCAAAGCCCGTGCCTGTGGGGAGTTTAACCCTGAATTATAACACATGCTCTCACAGTACCACCTGGATATTTTGTGCATTGAAGGGAATCTGGTTCTTGCGAGTGTTTTTTTTTTGTTGTTGTTAAATAGGAAAAGTTTTAACTTGAGAACAGCAATAAAGCAAGCTACCACGAGCTAGTTATTATCTGAAGATGCGCAGTAGGGGACTGTCCCTTACAGTGGTCGCTTTTCTGCTGGATTCACCAGAGCCCTGGCCGACAGCGGGCACCAGCCCAGTGAGCTGGTGCAGATGGGATGAGCCACACAGGACAGCGGCCAGTGCCCGCTCCCCTCCTGCCCACACTTGCCTCAGGCCCTGCGGTGGCTCCTCCTCTGCAACCCTCCTCCCCGGCTTGGGCAGGCAGGTCATACCACATGAGGCCCTGACCGCACTGTTACCCCTCACCAGAACTCCTCCATCACCAAAGGCCAGCTGGGACTCACTCTCCTGCCCACCGTGGAAACCCACTACTGAAGTGGGTCTCGCCGAGGGACAGAGCCCACAGCCAGTGACCCCAGCCCACTGCTCCCAGCAGGGGCAGCCAGGCCATCCTGACAGCAAGCATATTAGTTGGCAAGTATTTGTATGGGAGCAAATCTTTCAGCTCCATCAGCACTGGGAAGGGGGAGCCGTTCCTACAAGGGGGAATGGACCCATGAGCCTGGGAAGTTCCTGTCAGCCTCCCTGGAATGGCAAGGGAAGGGGGACAGCTCTGAGCAGAAATAACAGTTACCCTTAATTCTGCTTCTACAACTCTCCGCAACAGTGGCTCAGCACAACAGTCACTTCTCCCCACCTCGGGTCCAATTATGCCTGACCCAAGACTCTTAGTGGCCAAGCAAATGGATCTCTCCAAAGCAGCAAAGAAGTGCTGTGGCCTCGGCCATGAAGCTGCAGCAAAGCTGGCCGAGCTCCTTAGCCAGCTCCAGCCCAGTGCAAGGGCTCGGGGAGGCCAGAGCAGAGCTGCAGCAGCCTCTCTCCCACAGGAGCGACCTGCCAGGGGTACATGTTATCTGCTGCTTTCCTCTCCATTAAAAAAATCCCAGTGATTCAGACTGGCTGAACTCTGAAGGCAGCAATGAACTGCAGAAAATTAACCCAACTACTTCAGTACAGACATCTCCCTCTCCTCCAAGGCAGTGGAGTCACTTCAAGTGCTGAAAAAGCCCACATTTCTTTTGAGGGTTGTGCTGCCCACAGCTCCCTCCCAGCCCACACCTATGGCTGATGAAGGCAGGCTGGGCAGGGAAGTGCTGCTGGGACCCCTCTCCACACCTGGTCAGGCTTTTGCCCATCATGCTGAGGTGACCCAGCACAGCCAGCCGTTAGTCCCTCTGCACCACTAGTCCCACACACCACCATTAGTCCCTCTGCCAGCCCCGTGTATATCTGAAAAGCCCTCCTGATCTGACAGAGCATCGCCCAGGGGCCCAATGCGGGCGAGGAGGGTAGAACAGCTTTCTGGCTTCTTCCTTCAATGACATTTCCAAACACCAACTTTACTGAGCAGCCTCCCAGCTACCCTGAAGTGAACTTTCCAGCATGTAGCTGGAAGGTAGCAAGCCAGGAACCTGGATCCTTCTGGAAAAGGCATGAAAGGAGACAAGAAGAGAGGTGGGGTATGGTCAGATGCAAGGAATAAGGCCGTGGGTTTGAAATGCCATGCAACAGTTCAATCCACGATCACTGTTCAAAACAAGCTTTTGGGTAAGAGCCTGCCGTGTGAAAGGCTGCTGCCGCCATGAACCTCAGCTTACTATGTGAACACACGAGCTACAGAAGTGATTTTTTCAAACCTGCACTTATGAGAATTCATTGAGAACTTCTCCATTTTACAGATTTAAAAAAGCCTGCACCAAAAATATTCACAGTTTATTTTTCATGAAACAAGTAACTAACACGTGACAATGCAAAGCGGAGGTGGACAGAGCAGTGCAGATAGATACCTTTCTGGTTACAGCTGTAGCTGGCTGGGCGGCTGGCATGGAGGTTACCCTACTTATACAATCTACATGACTAAGTCCAGCTCATGGGAAGGCCTATAAATGTAAATTCGAGATTTGTTTTCCTTCTCACACATGATAAATACTTAATATACTGAACCTCATTACCATTTTTAAAATTTTGTTTAAAAAAGTTAATGAATGCCCTTAGATTATCTTCTCTCTCAATGGCTCTGAGGAGTTGTCCTGATTCCCTTTGTGCAGGAGTCACGCAGAAACACAAGCTGCTTGCATTTCCCCAGTTTCAGCAGCAAGCAGGAACTGACCTGCCAGTCTTCCCAGAAAAAAACATTAAACAGTAAGTTTCCGTAAGCCATAAAGCTCTTCAAAATCGCTAGCTATTCTACAAAGGATCTGAAATGATTTGGACTAGAGAAGAGATGCACCATACCACTGGTAATGTCCCCTCGTGCCCAGCACACCTGGCCTTTACAGCAGGATGCTGTCTTGGGGTGCGTACATCAGGAAAGGAGAATGGATGAGGATTAGTCTCGGTTCAAGTGTCTGCCTCCCTTCATAGAAAACCGCAAAGCTCATGACCGTCTGCTCTGGGAGCAGCAGGCACTTGCAAGCCAGGTGGGAACAAGGACCTGCTCCCACGTCGGAGGGAGAGGGTCAGCCTGGAGCTGAACACTCCTTTTCCAGGGAGGGACCTGCGGATCTGCCTGGAAGGAGGATACACTAGAGCTGCGCAAAGGTCTGGGGGTGGGCATGGAGATCCGAGGCTGCGGCACCCGGATTGGCGGAGCTCAGGCAAACCACGGAGGTAATGTGTTGTGAGAGTGGGATAGCGTGCTGGTCAGCAGCGCTTCCTTGGCAGGATACAGACCCCATCCGGCCTGGGCAGCACTGCCCAGGGACGCCTGTCCTCCTCCTGCCTGTGACAGTGGCAGTGGTCGCAAGACGCCACTCTGCAGATCCCTGGGACTCTACAGCTTGCCCTTTGAGTACCACAGCCAAGCGAATTTCTGCCTCAACGCTTGAGTAAACAGCTTTCAGCAGGCCTAGTTTGGACACCAGCCTGATGACCACCAGGTACTAAACATCTCCTGAACTGGAAAAGGGAGAAGAGGAAAAATGAAAGCCAGCCAGCTGCTGGAGCCCACTGTGTTCCAGTGTGAGAACTACTATTCAGTTGGAAGGACACACACGCGCGCACACACACACATGCACACCAACACGGTCCAGTTAATTCAAGTCTCCTTTGGTTGTAGAAGAGTTAAGCCAGAAGCTACTCAAGGGGAAGGTGTCGAGATGGGTCCCGATACAGCTATGGCAGCCTTGCCTCCGCGCTGTGTAGCAAACGGTACAGGCTTCACTTGCAGCTCGGCAGTGCGTCCCGCTGCTGGGAAGACCAGGTGTGATGCAAACACGTCCCGAACATGTCTGAGGCAAGGGGAGAAAAGACTGCTCAGTCTGCTGGCTCATGGTGACGACAAAAGTCAAGAAGAGACTGGATGGAAATTTGAAAGGGAGCACCACCACCCTGCCAGGGCGGTGCTCAGCACCTTGGGAAACCCACTCTGCCCTACTCTGCTATTGCTGTTTTACAGGTCACAACATTTTCAAGTGCAGGAAACACTCCATGTGTCCTGTGCTAAAGGATTAAGACACAAGAACGAAAAAACTGTCAGATGGCTTCTTCCAAGATCTCTCTTTTCCCTGACCTCCTTCAGATTCCCTGTTTCTCGGGCCTGGCCAGTCGCAGCTTTGTACTAAGGAGCCTAAACAGATATTGTCTATTGCTGGGGAAAACGGCACTGATTGAGTGCAGCAGGCTCCTCTCCCAGCTTGGCTGGAGACGATACCTGTCCTTCAGTGAACCACGCACGCAGCACATCCCAGGTAACATATGGACAAACCTTGCAAAGCAACACCCTACAGGGACAGAGACCTGGGCAGACAACAGATAAAAACCCCTTCCCTGCTTCCACAGAGTCTGGCAAGGGTGTACACCTGACTGCTCACCGCTTGATACCCGAAACACCTCCAGTCCCAGGGCAGCCTGAGTAATCTGCTTCTTCTGAATACAGAAACAAGAGCGAGGCCCCTAGCTGTAACTGGGAACCTGCCTATGAATCAGACCTGGAGCTCAAACACGCTGGATCAGTAATGTGACCATTTGAATGGAATTGGAGATTTTTACCCAAAGTGGACTCTTTATTTCAGCTTTGCCATTTGTAAAAGGAAGAGGAAAAGGCCATGGATGCTCTCTCCCTTCAGCTGGGCCACACTCAGACTTAATTGAATGTCCTTGCTCATGTCACAAGAGAATATGGATGGGATGTGCATGGGTTAGGGGCTGGGCTCAGGGAAGTGAATAAAAAAAAAACAAAACAAAGATTCCCCCTCCCTAAACATTAAAAGACGGAAACCTGCCTCCCATATTCACCAACCTCACTTTGGCTCTGAGTCAGCCAACTCATGACAGACAGAATCCTGGTTACGGGCTAGCGCTGTGTTTTGTTCAGGCAAAGGGTCCTGCCCCCGAGGAGGGTGTGCTTTTCCACTCAGCCAAGGAATCTGGTCGATCGTCTGAATGTTCGTGACAAGCCACTGCATCTGCTCCGGGGGCACCGGCGCCTCCCTGGCCGGCCGAGGGGTCTGCTCAAATGCACGCAATCTCTCTGAGGTCCAAGAAGGGGTTTGCTCTGCAGGGGCTGAGGCCACTTCCCAGCCAGGCTGAAGGGTCGGCTCTGGTAGTTTCTCTGCTGTCCGGGGAGACTGCTCTGCAGGTGTCAGGGCTTTCGCAGTGGGCCAGTGGGTTTGCTCGTGCATCTGTAGTTTCTCCATAGGCCAAGTTACCTGTCCAACATGCGTCACCACCTTCCCAGCAGACCAAGAGATTTGCTCGCCAGCTAACATGGTCCTTTCTTTCTGCTGGGGACTCAGATCCATGGCCGGGGCTCCTCTCTCCTTTGGCTGCGCGTTCTGGTCAACAGGCCGCAGTGCCTTCTCCGACAGCAACAGCCTTGGAGCTGATGCAGCCGGAGGCTTGTCCAAGGCTTGAGGTCGAGGAGCCACGGCCAGCTTGTCTGACGCCTGAGGCCATGGGGCTGTAAGAGTGAGTGGCCTCTCCAAGAGCTGAGGACGGGCCAACCCAGAGCTGAGAGCCTTCTCCGGAGGCAGGACCCACAAGGTCCCGGAGTCAGCAGCTTTCTCTGGAGGCAGGGGCCGCAACACCCCAGGGGCAAGCGCCTTCTGCGTGAGTGGGATCCGCAGGGCCCCTGAGCCAAGAGCCTTCTCCATGGGCAGGATGTGCGGTGACCGGGAGCCAGGAGCCTTCTCTGGAGGCAGAGGCCGCGGCGCCCCAAAGCTGGGAGCCTTCTCTGTGGGCAGGATCCGTGGCATCCCTGAGGCAGGAACCTTCTCTGGAGGCAGGGGACGGGGCGCCCCAGAGCTGGGAGCCTTCTCCGTGGCTGGGACCCGCATTGCCCCAGAGAAGGAAGCCTTCTCGGGAGGTGGGGGCCATGGCACAACCAATCCAGGAGCCTTCTCCGTGGGCAGGATCTGTGAGACTGGGGAGCCAGGGACTTTTTCAGTGGGCAGAGGCCACAACACCCCAGGACTGGGAGCCATCTCTGATGCTGGGACCTGTGGCACCACAGAGGTGGGAGCCTTCTCCACAGACTGAGGCTGTGGACCCTGGGCAGAAGCTTTGTCCAACAGCTGAAGCTGATCAGCCACAGGAGGCTCATCCACGGGCTGGGACTGCAGGGTCCCCACTGTGGCAAGAAGTCTGTCCGACAGTTGAGGATGCAGGCATTTCGTTGGGAACTCATCCAGCAGTTCAGGCTGTTGGGTCCTGGTGTCAATGAGAGATTTGTCCAATAACCCCAAAACCCCAGGGGTGGCAGGAGGCTCGTCTGACAGCTGGAGCTGCAGGGCACCAGCAGTAACAAGCGACTCATCTGATGACTGTGGTGTTCCCGGAGATTTGCTCGGCAGATGAGGCTGCGAAGCATCACTGGAGGACTCGTCCAGTGGCCACAGCACCGCGTTGGTGGGAGGTTTGTCAGGCTGCTGAGGCCTCAGCGCTACAATGATGGGTTGCTTCTCTGACTGCAGCCTTAGGGACAGGGCAGCCTGGGGCCTGTCCGACGGCTGCAGGCGGAGTGACAGGGTGGTGGGAGGTTTGTCTGAAGGCTGCAGCCGGAGCGAGAGGGTGGTAGGGGGTTTGTTGGATGGTTTCAACCTCAGTGACAAGGTGGTGGGGGGTTTATTTGATGGTGGCAGTCTCAGTGCCAGGGTGGCAGGTGGTTTGTCTGGTGGAGGCAGCCTGAGGGCCAGGGTGGTGGGGGGCTTGTTTGATGGCTGCAACCTCAGGGCCAGGGTGGTAGGGGACTTGTCTGATGGTGGCAGCCTCAGTGCTAGGGTAGCAGGGGGCTTTTCTGGTGACTGCAGTCTGAGGGCCACAGACTGAGGTAGGCTGTCCAATGGCTCAACGCTCAGGTCTGTGTCTGCAGGTGGCTGCTCCGGTGGCTGGGTGTCCTCACCATTAGCCAGGGCTCCTATGGGAGGCACATACTCACGAATTTCTCCTGGCTCTAGAGGGTTAGGCCCGCAGGGATCGTGCTCCGTGCAGCATAAACGTCCATCCAGCTTGGAGATGAATAGCATGCCTTCCCGGTGCTGCTTGCAGAAGGACCTGGGGCACATCTCACAGAAGGAAGCTGCTTCCTTACCACACATATCACACTGATGCCACGGGCACTCCCATTTTCCTGCAGCACAGACATAGGAGAAAAGACATACCTTAGGAGTGGTACAAGGGGAAGAGACAAGGCCTGCTGCAAAGGGAGTTCAAGGGAGAGGGGGAACACCTCTGTAGCACTCCCACCATTCAATTCTACATGTCCTCAGTTTCTGCCACAGCTCCTAGGATCGATGGGCAGTTAACAGGAACCTGCATCCTCGGAAGCAACAAAGGCAATGATAATCATGGCAAACACAAGCCATGCCAGGTCAGACCAAAAGCCCTTCTGGCTCCAGCAGTACACTAACCAGTATGGGTGCCCAGAGAAGAGCAGAGACACCCAGCTTGCACTTCTCTGTGGTTCTGATTTCCACAGACAACAACAGTGGTGTTTGTGTATAATACACCCAACGGACTTTTTAAGTGGATGCGTCAGGTTCATCTAAGTCTTTGTTAATTCTGGGCCAACAACCTCCCTTCCTGTTTATCAGAAAGAAGAAGTGAGAGGGCAATGATCACAAGGGAGTAAGTTTCCATTGTCTCTGTACCCAAAGGCATCTTCCTTAACCTCTGCGTATGGCTATGATAAAAATACTACTTCAGACAAAGCCAAGCTGCTCCCTAAGGAGCTCCATGTCCATACTGAATCTATTCACCATCTGTATCAACACCATCACGGAGGAAAAAAAACCAACATTATACTTCAGAGATTGCTGCTTTTTTCACTTGTAGATGACCTCACTGGCTCAGCCCCATGTTCCCCCAGCCAAGGTTGTCGCCGTCTCTACCAAACGCTTCTCACCAGTTCATGGGCACAAGGAACAATGAGACCATTTGCACCCAGCATACATGATGCTGAGTTCCTGACCTCTCACCACAGGACCAGCACGGCTGCCTTTCCAAATATGCCTCCTGACTCCATGTTCCCCCAGCACCCCAAGCCCCTGTGTCCCTACCGGCTCCCTGCCTTGCTGTGAAGAGCAGCTCCCTGCAGAGAAGCCCTCATGCACGCCAGCCTGCACTCAGAGCACAAGCGATGACGGAGGGCAGCCGTGGGCACCGGCTGGGCTGGAACACTTCCCCAGCCTCCCTGAACCAAGCCCACACATCTGTGGCTTTGGCTACCAGTCTTTTCCAGGGAGGCTGGACGGGAGCACGACTGCAGGACAGCACTGAGCAGCTGTGGGCATTTCTCCATGCACTTGTGCAACATCAGCTTTCCACTCCCCTTTCTCACGCTGCTTTTCCGCTGGGGTTGAAGACAACATGTAGCATGTTTTTCCCTCCTCTGAAGCCAGTCCAAGGCTTCTGTTCTGGTCTCAAAATACGTACACTGCTTTTCTACATCTCCAATTTTTCAGCATCCTTTTCAGAGTGGGGATGTTTAACACTACAAGCAGTTTTCTCTCTTTCGGGCTCGCAGTGTTGCTGCACAGGCTGCTCCCCCCTGCACCATGAGCAGCCCAGAGCCACACTCAACACTCACTTTGGCCACCGGAAGCACTCTGGGACTATTATTATAAAAGGTCATTTATACAGATGGAAAATAAAGTAAGTCAAAACCTGCCAGTACGTTGCAGGAAGGATACATCCTATCAAACCACTCTAATAGTCTTTGACAGGATAAAAGGCCTAATGAATAAGCAGCCTCTCCAGAGACAGCCTGGAGCAGAGAAGCTCTTGAAAGTAAGATCACACAATTAGTAACATGCAAACAAGCAGGAAATTCCAATTACTCGACAGCAATGCCCACGGCAGAAGAAACATCTGAAGTAAAAAGTGCTAAACCTTTCATGTCCTGTATGATACTCTAAGGAGCAGGCTACAAAAATAACAGCCTACATGTAAAGATGGTAAAATAGCTACAACTGGCTGAAAAACACTCTCAGGAAACTGCTATCAGTGGTCTTCTGGCAAACTGAGGGGGCATTTCCAATGACGCCCCTTCAGGAGCCTATTTTAGTTTGTATTTTAATTTAAATTCCTGGAAGCAGAACAGCAAATACTCTTACAGAAATGGTAGATAATAACAAGGCTGTGGGGAACTGCAAAAACCTGGTTAGACAGGCTCAGAATTTTAACTGGACAGATGGTTTTGCACCAACAAGGTGCAATTAAATAAAGACTAATACAAAGCAGGACTGCAGGAGTAAGAAATAAAATAAATATGTGAAGAGGATGAAGACAAGGGGACTCAAGGATTATAGGGCAAATCACAAACATCACAAATATAGAAGCTACTTTTGAAAAACAAGTCAAATCTCATTTCCTGAGATATTTTATGTAAGCCACAAAATAGAATTTTTCTGTTCTGTCAAGTGTTAGCAAGGCCTTAGCTGCAATACTGTTAAAATACTCGTTATCACAGTTTAAAAAACGCGTAGGCAGGTGGGACACAGTCCAGAGGAGACCAAGAATGATAATTTTAGAAGGTAAGAGCTGCAAGGAGAGGCTGTGTTTGTTTAAGTCAGAAAATTATCAAGGAGATAATAGTCTCCCAGTGTGTAAAAAAATGGGTATCAGAGAGATGGCAATCCTTTGTTTTTTCAAGTCAGGCTGTTAGGAGAAACTTTTTAAACAGAAAGCAGGGGAGCAGGCTAAATGCTGGATTCTCCTTTATTGGAGACTTTAAAGTATGGGAAAGCCTGCCAGGATGTTAGAGCGCCCTGTCTTAGCACACAAAAATGGATAGGAAGGTGATATTCAGGACTCCCTCACCCTGAATGATGGCGTTTCCATAGGAATAAACTGCGCTCCCATTGGCTTTCACATTACTCTGTTACAGTGTTTGTTCAATGAGCAATCCAAGCTCCTCTGTATAAATGCCCTATTCTCCCCAAAACTTAACACACGCACACACATAATTTCTGTCATCTAAAAAATATGCTACTAGCTCTTCCACACCTTCTGCCAAATAACAGCTAGAGGTGCTGAACGCCCAGTTCTGGCTCCCTGTTGTGCACCGCAGAAACACTCTGTCGCAGTGACTCTCCTGGCAGTTACCTTCAGAGACCGCTTGGTTCCATGTTTCTCAGTCTGCCTCTGATGTGTTCAGAAAATACTGTACAGAGCCACAGAGAATTTCTAATTATGACAATGCTTACAGTACTAAATCAAGATATTTACAGCCTCCTAAACAAATTACTTCAATGCAATTGCTTTTATTAACCAAATTTATTATCTTAGCAAAACCCACTAAATTAGGTGTGATGAATTGTTCTACATAAAAACTTGTCATCTAGTATTGTTTATATTCTTACCATTTAATTCTTTAGGCACTTGATTCCTTATCAGCTTTTCCATCCTCCTGGCCTGGCAGACATCGGGCTGACAGGCCTACCAAGACTCAGGTCAGACTTTTTCCCTTTCTGAGCATTGGTTAAACCTGAACACTCATTAAAGGTCCCAGGAACTCCTTTAGTGACTAAGACAAATTGAAACTACAAAAAAACACTCCCCTCTACCAGCTCCTTTATGACTTTTAAATGCAACTTAAATCTTTCCCTCTAATACGTTACTTTACACTCTCCTCAACTACTAATGAACTCGAAGCTGTTTTATCACTCACACAGGGAGCCTATTTATTTCTCTGCACCCAACAAGAAGTACTTTTTGAATATTTATTTTTATTTCAAATTTCTGCCCTCATTTCACCACAAACTAGGATGCCGTTTTCTTCCTTAAGTATGAACTCAAGGCTATTTAAACATCTAACACATTCTTCTCTATCTCCTGTTTTCTGTCGGTGCTTCTCCTCACCATTCAACTCACCCAATTGCCTTCAACTATGGGAAAACTGCCAATGTGAGGAACCACCAACATCTCAGATATTGTTGGGACTGTCCTCTGCCAGGCCCCATGGATGGGGCAGCTCACAAGCACCTTTTATTAGGCAAGGGCCAGCTCCCCCTTCAGCAATTATTTAAACTTTTTGCAGTCACAGTGGGGTGCAAACCAGGGTTGTGTCGTGTGGGCCACAAAGTCTATTAAAGTGAGAAAGATTTCTCTACATTTTAAGATGCTGTGAAGTGAGTGCAAGGTGATGAGCAGCACCTGGGACACCTCAAGCCAATGCCGTGACCCAAGCAGAGCCCAGCCATGCGGAGCACTAACCTGCAGGTCTCTTGGTCAGGTTGAGGCAGTCCGCGTGGTACACCTTGGGGCAGCCTGGCTTCTTACAAGAAACTAGCTGCCCTCCGTCCCCACAGCTGAAACACTCGTCCTCTCGCTCCTTCATCACCTCCGCCTGAGACCTGCGCTTCATCTGCGGCCGTCTCTTTAGCTTCTTGGACTTTTCCTCGGTGAGGCTGGGTTGGCTCTGCGGGTGAGACAATGTCAGTTAATGCAGGTCTCTGCCCCTTCCATCTGTTCCCTTCCTGCTACAGTGGAGATAAGTACAAACCCTGCAAATAAAAATCCCACTGCCAGCCATACCTGAAATGTACGCAGCATCTCTACAGAGCTTCTTAATATTTGGCAACCAATTTACTACAGCAAGTAGTAGGTTTTTTTTAATAAAGAGCCTGGAAGCCCTGAACCAAATCCTGGTTAAACATGGGATGTATACAATTAGCAACAGTAGAATGAGAAGCTGGGGGCTGCCTGGTGTCACTGAGGTCATGCCACCTCTCACAGACTCTTCAGGTCCTCAGTCAAAGCAGTCGGGTCTCCTTGCACCTATGACTCATGAGGAGTCTCTCCTAAGCCTTCCTGCACTTTTTCATGTTCCTCACTCCTCTCTCCATTTTCTGTCTGAATTTATCTGTGGTCAGTTTAGACCTATTTGTTCTTGTGTCAATGCTGCTCTTTTCTGGCGTAAGTTTTTCTCTCTTCCTGAAGTAACCACTGGGACACACACTCCTCACACACCAAACGCTTTCACAGCCTGACCCTCAGTCTTCCTAATGATCTCTGCCCCTGGTATGTTTATTTCTCCCAAACACAAGCTACAGAACTATACACGCGACTTCAGATGATGCCTCACAGGCCAAGTACGACACCAACACTTCTCCAAAAGAATAGGAAATCCCTCCCAAAGCACCGTATTTGCCTTTTTCACAGCTGCATCACAACAGCAGCTCAGTCCTGCAGCAGCCGAAATGCACAACAGCTCTTTCTCCACCATGACTGCTCATCGATGACTTTCTTATGGCAGATTTGTTTCTGTGGTTACCCTCCAGGTGGGTATTCTGGCATACTCATTCTCTGAACTCCAGCCCGTTCCCAGATATACTCAGTTATTCTTTTGCTACTGCCCCATCCAATCCCACACCAATGATACCTGACATCTTTGTGTCATCAGTACAATTAAATACCACACTTCCAACAGCTGAGCTACAGGCAGTAATGAAATAATCACAACCGGTCCCAAGACTGGCATCTAAATGGCTTAAGTGCTCTCTTCTCTGGCCTAAGACTTCATCCAATGCTGTCCCCAACCCCTGCCTCAAAAGCTAGGTCCTCAGACCACTCCTAACCCCCTAGAGCATGGATCCTCTCCAGGCTAAGCCTCCCATTGTACCAAACACTTAACTCCACAAAGATGATGCTACCTGTCCTCAGTCAGTGACCTTATCAAAGCACTATCAGTTCAGTTTATTCAGCAGCGGAGGTTATCCAGCTGTCCTGCCACCAGGGATTTTTATCTCCTGATTGTTTCCTTCCCCTTCACATGTGGGTATTTCTGTTTTCATGCCATCATTCCCATTGACAAAGGGGACAAGTCAGGCCTTTCTTATAACTGAAAATGCAGGCAGTGAAATCACTCCACCTAAACTATTTCACCTATTCTCAGTGCCTAGTACCTCGGCCATCTAATTACAAAGAGAACAGGAAAAACCTTTCACAGCTAATTTGAATGTCTAAGCACAGTCTAACAGCTGGAATAAGCTATTCCAGCTTGCTCACTACAGTACAATAGGCTCCCAAGCATTCTTCCACACTCCCAGTTAGAAAGGTCACTTTTAAGAGTGAACTTGAGTATAATCAGCTTTGTCTTGCTCTATCTTCAGGAAGCTTAAGAATGCATCTAGTGTGGGATGAATTTGAAAAAAAAAACAACCAACCACCCCAAACCCCCAAGGTACTGTTTTCTTGGGTATTGTTTCTTAGCCCATCTCATCAAGATGGAATGAGTGGCCTCAGGATGCCAACTAAAGGGCACCGTTCTCTCATTTCCATCATGCAACCTGGGGTTTCAGGGCAAAAATGACAGTCAAGCCATGTATAACACAGGAGCAGCACAAAATCAACTGAAGTTTAAATCACAACCCAAAAAAGAACTAAATACATCAGATGTGTAATTCACCTCATCTGTCAACTTTTGAAGACATCTATTTTTTTAATCACAAGTTAATTTTTTCTGCAGAACTAAGCTCTCTGGAGAATTCACAAAACTATGCCTATATATTGACGGGGCTTAACAACTGTGCTGCTGGAGCTTTTAACCCTTAACTGTGGGTAAGTCCATGTCAGAGCAGAGGGATTACAGACTGATTTGGTGAAGCTCTTGAAACAAGCCAACAGCTGAGACATACATTTAGCTGGTGACAGCTGGGAACTCGGCCAACTGCTCCTGTTATTTCCTTTTCCCAGTGAGAACCAGATCACACAAGAAGGTAACTGATATCAATTCTTGTTATTGCAACATTACAGTTACGACATGAAACTCTCAGAAGTCGGTGACTTCTAAAAGCTAGTGATTTTCCTACTACAGATATGGGAAATTTCTTATTCCTGTCTGATGTGTGCACTTCAGTCGCTTAACCAAAAGGAGAAAAAAACCAGGAACTTTGTTATTGCAGCAAGATGGCAATTCAGAAGCCTTCTGGCTCTAACGCAACTCTAGGTCTGAAGGAATGCGAGTTTGCTGGCCTTCCATGGGTGCTCACAATTTACTCAGTCCTTTACTTTGGGAAATGGGCTGAGCTGTGGTTTCTTTGTTATATGATGGAAGTCTTTCCCATGCCTGCCCTTTGCCCCTCCAACTCAATTGAAATTGTCATGCTGGTAAACAGAAAATTCTGAAAAAAAATCTTTCATTTACTCTTTTGTTGTAAAATACAATTTCCTGTCATTATTTATAGCAACTCTAATAATTCAGGTCTAAGATCTGTGCTCTCAGAATGAAAACTTGGATATTCAACTCACTTCAAGCAGTGTTTTCATGACCACTCTGAAACCAGATTACCCTTCCCAGAGATCTCTGCAACAAATGAAACACATCTATGCGAAGAATCTGGAAGAACAAAAGCTTAAAGGAGGCATCATACCTTTGGACGAACTCCTAGGAAGCCACTGCAGTTTGGGGCACCACATTTACAAACGGTCTTTCCATTTCCCAAACACTCCAGATTGTAGTTGAAAGTCAGCTCAGTCCCTGGCACAAAAGCAGATTGAAACCAAGCAAGTTGTAATGAACTATGGGGTAGAACGTCTTATTGCTGAACTGAAAGCACTTTTGAAATACGACACAAATGACTGTCACAGCTCTGCAAGGATACCAACTATTAATCTCCCCACAGAACTGAGTGAATTGAAAATTCAGTGCAACCCCACACTCCTGCCACATACTACAGCCAAAAAGGGCATTCAGCCCCATGCTGTAGCATGCTTAGTTCTATTTCTTGACCCTGTAAATTAGAACTAGGAACCTCCATTTATACCATGGATGTATGTGTTTCATTATGTCAGTGCTGGTGTTAAGTCTCATGACTTCCCAGGGAGCTACAAACCCTCCCCTTTCCTTACAGAAACACTCCCATGCTTTTAACTGCAGGTACTGAAGGAGTGGGGTTCCTTACCAGCTTTGATATTTACAATTGCGAAGAGCCCAACCCGAGTATCACCGTTCACACACCATTTCTGAGTCTCACAGTTTGGCTGGCAGCAATGGTTCATGAATCGAGCGTAATTGCCCTTTGGCCCAGCATCAATGATTCGATCCTGGAATTGCAAAAAAAAAAAAAAACCAACAAAAAAAACCACAGAAAAACACATTTAATAAACTGTCATTTCCTGCTCAAGCAGCTGCAGCTCAGGTACCAGTATTAACAGAAAGCATTTATCAGTAGGGCAAACAATGACAACAGAGGCATCTGATTACACTTGCAAAGCACCTGAGTTCGTACATGTGTTTTAACCAAGTGTAAGGGACAGGTGTCGCTGCGTTGCTTGGACAATCAACAGACACCCAAACAGTTTCTACACACCAATGTCTCTGGTTGGGGCTGGCAGATTATATGCCAATATAGTCTCCTGTGCAACATCATCTTCCTCTTCGAAGGCAGACGGGCTACCAAACAGCCAGGAAAGAGCTACTGCTGCGTTCTGGGAACCCCTGTGGTGTCAATACCAGAGAGCTGTCATCAATGGGGCAGAGTCTGGCTGGAGGCCAGTGACTAGTGGAGTCCCCCAGGGGTCTGTACTGGGTCCAGTCCTGTTCAATAT